>QXVZ01009366.1:0-15246 GCA_008931825.1 Phallusia fumigata | reverse complement strand
CCAGTCCATAACATCTGCAATTAATTTTCCGGAGGTATTTTTACATTTCCTTTTTGGCCAGGATGGCAGTACGGTACGGTATGTTTCAAGTTGAACGTAGCACATACCTCGGAAGAGCGTACCTTTTGATAATTTTTGCTGCGTAACGTACCGTGGCAACGTACCATACCGTACTACCATCCATTGGAAAGGAAATAATACGGTATGTATTTAATCGGGCGTACTACGTACCTCGTTGCGAAAGGCGTACCGTACGTTTTGATGATTTGGCTTGACGACGTTTTTCTGGCCATAGTTAGTATTTATCGGTGTAAATTTTATTAAGTCGGACGATACAACAACCGCGGAAAAAGACTTTAACTGGAGGTCTTATCTGTTTATTCCCATAGCGTTACCAATCGTCGCAGTTATTTCAAGATTAGTAAGCCATAATCCACAAATTTTAATATTAATATTTGTGGGAGTTTTTAGATGGTGGTAAATTTGTGTAAACATGGTAGCATTGATAGTTAGTTATTTAGCAGTATCTGCGTTGAAACGTCGAATTCTGAACAATTAAACACCACAATAAAGTCTGTTTAACAATGACGTCACACCCTTTTGTGACTGTTTTAACTTGTTGATTAACGTTTTCCAAAATGAAAGCAAAGTTTAGGCATTTAGGATGTTTGGCATCCCTATTGAAATTAAACCAGAATCAACATTATAGAATGATTAATAGTTCGTGACTGAAACGCACCAATCGGCAACAAAATTACGTAGTCAGGAAACTTCCGCTTGGAATGTCATGGTGTTGATTACTGTTGCACTAAAGAGCGTTGCACGCAAACAATTCGCCATATGTGACTTTTGTTTCAAACGTTTGAGTGCAACAACCTAGCTAACAATTAGACGTCGATACAACGTAGATCTATGTTGTACAACTACGTTATTTACACGTTTACAAAACGTAAGGGGGGGCGTTTAAAATTACGTTTTTAAAACGTAAATCATGACGTTATTTTATCTTGTGTAATGACGCTATTTATACGTACATCAAAACGTTATTTTTACGTAAAAGTGTCGACTCCAGACGACGTAGATGTCACGTTTGAATTTACGTTTTGCAATGAGGTTTATTTATACCTTCACATAAACGTTATTTTTACGTAAAAGTGTCGACCCCAGACGACTTAGATGCCACGTTCGAATTTACGTTGTGCAATAACGTCATTTGTACGTTCACTAAAACGTTATTTTTACGTAAAAGTGTCAACAACAGACAACGTAGATGCCACGTGGGATTGACGTTGTTCAATGACGTCATCTGTACGTTCATCTAGACGTTATTTTTACGTAGAAGTGCCGACTCTAGGCAACGTAGACACCACGTTGGAATCCGCGTTGTACAATCAGATTACTTCATCGCCCCAAGCTACGTGCAGCTCACGACGTTGAACTTTCGCCTGTAGTATTGTCGCAGCAAGAACGCAAATACGACCAATACGAAACGACTAATATAAATAGTGATTGAAATCTAAATAGTCTGCAGCTCTGCAAAAAAAACTACATATATTTTAGAACAAAAACACCAGCCCAATATTTAAATACCAAGCACCATCACTTTACCAAGCACATCACTTGGCGGGTTTATTTTGAGCTTGGTTTAGTTAATTGTAATGATGCTTGAGATTTAAATACATGTATAGATTATGTTACTTGCGGTTATCCAATACACAAAGTTGTTGGTCATGCAACAACCAAACTCATTGTAAAGTGTTAATGCGTACATTTAGATGGAAGCACCAAGATGAGAACCAAAGTCAGGGGTAAGTGTTGGAAGTAAGTTTGGTTTTATATGATCTAAGAAACAAAAAACAACACGAGCAATGAAATCAGTAAAGAAATGTAGAAAAAACATTGGAATAAATAAAGCGAGGAAAATGGATGTACAGTTGAACGCAAAAATGTAAGCATTGGGTTTTACGAAGTAAAATCCTGAGGTGAAATAGCCTTGACTCATGGCGTCTTTGCAATCTTTGAATGTTGGCCCGGAGCACGATTCAGATTTCAGAAGAAGTTGAACTTATCAAACAAAAAAGAATCAGATGAATAATAATAAAAATATTAGAAAATGTGGGCATAAGCCTTTTTTACCCAAAACAATCATCATTTGAGCAGAGATGCCTGACATGCTTGTACTTTTCTTTCCGCTGCCGAGTGCTAAAAAGGAATTTTTTTTAAATTAAGCAAAAGTAAAGCAAAAACAGGAAAAAACTGTAAATATGCTCACCTGTGCTTTTAAAGGAAATCATGGTGACGATTGAAACACCTCCTTGGTAAAAGTTTGTTAATCTTTAGTGCCTTCAATGCGACGAACAACGCACATTGCCATGATTCGTGACCCTTTTAACTTATTTTCGTAACGGTTTTTGACAATCCAGTAAGTCTGGTGACGTATATGCTGGAAAACCACGACGAAAAAAAAACCACGATAGTTATTTCATTCCAGCGCAAAGTTGTTCAGCCAAGCTAAGCTTGCGTAGACAGTAGGCTATGCTTTATTGACAGTACATGCTGAGCAATTCTGTGTCTGTTAAAATCTTACAAATAAAGTTTATACTCCAGGCATGTCAAACAACATACGGCGCGCATTATGGTTATACATGGTCCGTCATACATTTCTAAGCTCTCTAAAAAAGCCAGTCTCTAGCTCATTTCTACCAAAAGTTGTAGGTTGTTGAATAAATAACCAAAAAACTCGTAATGTTTTTGAAAAAATACTCACAAAATGTGCTCCCTTCTGCCGCTAGAGGGCTGCAAACGCGTAAAAAATCCAGAAGCCACACTGACCAATGAACGGCAGCATCGACGCATACAAAACTGTTACGTCATAAAGGATTTTGACAAAGAGCATTGCTGTACATGTGTTTGGCATGCCTGCTGTACAACAATTGGCAAGAAGTGAGTATTCGTGTATTACGGATTTCCAGGATCTTTTACGCCATCGCCGATTTTTCATCTGTGGCCTTCTTTTGCGATCGATCGATCGGTTTTGTCCGCGCCCGACCGACCTGTGCGAACGAAGGTTGTTTTAAGGGCCATTGTGCCCGCGCACCTTGGGAAATAAAAAGTACTTTCGTATTTAGTTGCCAAAATAAACCATGTAACGAAAGACCCACCATTGCTGTTGGTGGCGACAAAAGACTAACGTTTGCTGTAAAAGAATGACTTCCAAATTTGAAACTGCGGTCCATGCATAGAATTTTACGCGAATCGCGATTAGCATCAGTTAGGTGATGTATAATGATGAGGTACATGAGATATTACTAAAGTTTATGCAATTGTAATGAGATAAGTATCGCATGTTATGTTGAATTCCGACAATTTATTCTAGTTACAGAAAATAGCCGAACAGTGAAGAAAAAACCTTAAAAAGTGTAGGGGACAACGAAGAACGCTTTGCAGCATCACATTTTTAAATGCTAAAATGTGTCTGTCAAATTTTTAGTGCTGTCCAAATCAAGCTAAAGACATTGTGGATCATTTTAAGGTCGTGACGTGATGCTTGCCGTAAAGTCTACCTGGTGCTTGCTGTTTCAAGCAGAGTATTGGGTCCGGTTTGTTTTTGTCCTATTTAGAAACCTAGTCTAAACTTTAACAACCCCTACTTAACATTAGCAGTGTTTGGCAAATGTCGCAAATTGTCTTTCGCATCTTCGGAAAATTATCCATTACGTTGGCTTTAGTTGAAGCAAACTATTTCAAAAATTGCCTGGGCCAGAAAAGTTAAATGCTGGCTGGAAGGAAAGTTAGTTAGATGGCGTAGGCAGTGCAGTGTAACGGTTTAATTTATCGTAGGTATAATTAAGAAAGTTTGTATTTATTTCTAAATTTATTCCAAGCATAAAAGCAATCAACACTGGTTTTTAAAAAAAAGGTAAAAATGTGAAAATATGCACCATAACTCCCTTATCAGCGTAATAAAAATTTTATTAATAGACCCCAGCTACAATGTGCTAAGTAAATGTGAAACTTGGAACTTATTCTTCGGCCTTACAGTTTTCATTCTTTTAAAAACTAACAATAACAGGAACGGGCCAATCAGCTAGTTTTAAACAAAGAGGATTTTCGTCGATTGCGTCATTTTTAATAAATACACAGCAATTATCCGTAAAAATACCAGCGGGCTTCGAATATTTGCTGCTACGTGCTACGATATCTAATAAATCGTAAATTTTATTCGCGTCTTAAATCAAGTCAATAGTTATTGGTCATGCGAGTCCAAGTCAAGTCTTTTTAAAGCAGGGACTTGAGCCCAGTCAAGTCTGTGTAAACGGCGACTCGAGTCGGACTCAAGTCGAGTCACTGACTTGAGTCTCCCCAACACTGCAAAAACATGTACCAAAGACGCTCTCTTGCTGTACGTTACACTTTGCTTCCTCTGATTTACCAAAAAATAATACATTGAATAAGGATATGGCCTCGCTTGATATGCAGAACCAGAGTACAGTGAAACAGAAGCAGAATGCAAAAGCATTGCGCACCTTCGAAGACAATTGTGCTGGAATACCAAATGCACAAACTCGCTTTGACAAATGGACTTTTAAATAGATCTGGGCACTTTTTTTTCTAAACAAAACCAAAAAGCTGTACACCAACCAATTTGACGTGGATATCTGTGTAAGCACAATCTACTGCGTTGTTTCATCCTATTCGCACAACATACTGCGTAACTTGGGGTAAGCTTTTATAAATTTTTTTTTAGTGACATTTAAGTAAAAACGAAAATTCTCAGATCCTCGGCGAGCCGATTTGTCGCCATTTTTTCAAACACTGATTCGCAAACGAAAGTGATTTATAGCTTTTTGTGCCCGCGCGCCCACGCTCAAGAATACCAAGAATATCCGCACCGAGACGCCATAAAAATTCCAATAGTAACGATACGATATAGGGGTAGGTCACGCTTTGCTTTCCCTTATTTACCAAGGTCAAACACAGTGAAACATGGTGGAGCCTCTCCTGACTTAACTAGGTCAATCAGAGGTAGAAAAACTTAAACTTTTGCAGAAAGTGTCTAAACATAAGTTTGCTCAAATTAACTGGAGCAATAAACGCTGTCATGCATTTAATGGTAACTTGTATCGCCGTTGAGTCCGTTTGAATTTTTTTATTCTTGTATCGAAGCATAGGAGGTCATGTCGTTTAAACTGAACGTTGTTGTAAGTGTGGTGAAAGATGACCTTTGCTATTAGTGCAGTGAGCGTAACTATTTCCACATATAATGCGCATCCTTATTTTGACGAGCAGTCATGTTTTTTCAAAGCAGAGCGGACTTTACGTGTGTTGAGGCGGGCATTATCTTAATTTATAGGACAGGTATTACCTAGATTTGCCACGGTCGAGCACCAATGAAAACAAACAAATTTTAGATAACACATTTGTGAAGCAATTCTTAACATTATGTTTCAGTTGATAACGACCGGAAATAACGTTCAGCTATTAGAAGTGGATATTCGTAAAAGCACAGTCTACTAGTTGTTTTATCGTTTGCGCATCAGCGATGACATATTGGTATGGCAACGAAAATTCTTTTGCTCTGTTGTCGGGCAAGCTTTCATAATTTATTTGTGACCTTCAAGTTAAGATGTGAATTCGCACGAACAATACAGTCTTGTTTCCTGGTCAAAGCAAAGTTTGGTTTTAGATTGTTAAGGCAGACAGTACCTTGATTCCCTCGTTAAAACGAAAAATGACCACAGTAAACGAGTTTTTATTGCACAATGTACTAGGTTCGAGTAACCCTCATTTATGGTTCGACGCAAGCGAATATACTTTTAAGTTCGTGTGTGTCATTTTGCACATCTTGTTTTTATTTCTTCATCACATCCATTCTCGGCCGGAACGATAGCACAGAGATACGCAATAGGCCGCTTTGGCACATAACTTTCCGTTTGCATCAATAGCATAATATTGTCAACGGCGAGATTCTTCTTACGTTCGTGCCACTGTCGAGCAATAATCGCACGTGGATATTCTTGCACCGAACGCCACTAGAACTCATTTGCAAGATACTGGACTTGGCGGTAGGAATAGTCGGTTTTCGAAGTTTTTATCGTTGGCATACCGACTGTCGGGTTGAATGTCAGCAAAGTGGAGAGCGGCAACTCCTATCCAGTCTCATGAAACTTGGGTCAACGGTATCGAGTTCACAATGTGCACAACCTCCCGAAATAAAATGTAAAACAAACCATCGACGGGTGGTTTGTCTGGAAACGGCGTTATCAATATGCGGCGAATCAATCTGACCATCCGTTTTTAAGTGCCTTCGAAATGACTAGAACTGGAGGGGTTAAAATTTGTCGCCCTGTACCTCACGTAACGATTGATTTGCTGCTGATTTCAATCGTCAATGGACTTCCGGAGAATTTGTTCCGCTCTGACTAGGTTTGTACCGTTGTCGAAGTACATGCATGTAACTCGGAAAATCGACCATTTGTTATTTTTACGCGTGGCATTTTTCGTACCAGCAACGACACACAAATAAACAAACACGGTAAATTAGTTTTCTACTGTACGTGGCCTGAACAACCCAATATTAAATTTACTAAAGATTGGCACAGAGAAGGAAATCCTATGACATTGTTGCATTAAAAGAAACGTTTCTGTTGTAATTTAAGCAAGCGAAGTGACTTAGATTACGATCGACAGATTTTATTTGGTTATGTTTTACTACCATATTCGTTATTTACAAGTTTGTTGTTTAAAATTGCTATGAACTACAGATTTTGCGGTTTTTGTGAAAATGGGAAAGATGTGGCTTTGACACTTAGACTAGTTACGACAGGAAAAGTTATTTTTACTCTAGAATTGTCTCATAACATTAATTGAAAATACGCCATGACAATATCAGTTTAGTTGCTTTTCGTTTAAAACCACGATTTTTACTGGCGTTGCACGTTTATCCTTTGTACTTTAGCTCTTATATGTTACCACGTTCTTGTTGCACTTACATGCAGAAAAATGGGAATGGACATTCGCTGGACAGTTAAGTGACACCCAGGAGGCTGATTCAGGGCACAAACATTTTTTCGAATATTTACTCTAACTTAGGCGCACAATTTACGGTTTTAAACAGTCTCAGTAAGAAGATATAAGCCAGTTCTTGTTTAAACCAATTTCTCAGTTTCGCTAAGGCTGTTGTCATAATCATGATCTTCATGAAAGTTTGTTAAATATTGTTTTACCAGACACAGACAATGTGTGAATGAAAATGAAGCAAAACATAGTGTTTTGGATATGTCGTCGCAATAGACGATACTTAACCACAGTGTTTGGATTTTGCAACTTATTGCTGCTGCTTGCAGCTTGGAGGTTTTTGTATAAAGGAGTAAATAAAGGTATGACAAATGTACGTTGGTGTAGTGTTAAGTTTATCCTTCCTTTGGGTAAAATACTTGATATAAAGGGGTATGCTTACAAATTGCCGATCTTCGAGTTTTCTGTTTTTTTCGCAGTTTCATTGACTCGGTTTTCAATTTACCATTGACACCACTTTAGTTTACTGCTTACTGCTTAATTTTACGTTTTAAAACGCATTTAAATATTTACAAAAGCACATTTGGAACCATTAGCCATTATTTTTTTTCAGTTAACAGAAGCATGGCAGATATTCCAGTCAATATACAAATGAGTCAGAAATTTGACGAAAGTACAGTTCAGGTAAGGTCCTACTTATTTTGGTTATGGTAATTTTATTTGATAAAATTAAAATTTTTGATAAAACTAAACGGCAATCTAATCAACTATGATAATAATGCCTAAAAGCGATGGTTTAAAGAATGTGTAACTCATTGAAAGTCATTCGTTAAATTTCGAAATTTGTAAATTGACTGCTCTTGAGGCAATTTTATGCTTTAAAAGAAAAAATTAATGAAAACACCAAAAAAACACCAATTGTAAAAAACTGAATAAATTACCAATTCAAGGAATTAAAGTACATTTTTTCGCAAACGTAGATCATACCTTTGGAACAATAACTTTGCCTTCGGGAAGAGAAACTGAAAGAGCTTCGATAATATAACGAAGAAAATCAAAATGTTGGTATTGACGTTGTTTTAAACAAATTTGTTGACAATTAAAATGCCCCATAGTCGCGTATTTCTGGGGTTTGCTCTGAAGCAATCATGGTAATCAGTGATAACAGCATGCTTATGTATTTATGAGTACATGTAAATCACTGCCCACAAGGCCATCCACACGCAGCAAAACAACAGCTAGAAAATCCAACCGACGATTTGATTAAAAACCCAAACGACAACTTATCTACAACTTACAACTTTTAAATTCCAGGCGTCGAACAAAAGTGGACTGTTTTTATGCGTTGTAAGCGTTTTAATAAGTCATTTATTAGCGAAAGACACAAATTGAATCAGAGGTAACAGCAGAAATGTTTAGCATGAGTGTTCTTTGTGGTTAAAAATAAAAAGGAGGAAAAATCTTTTGGCTACTTGATCACGTAGGTGAGTTGATGGCCCAAGATGCTTGTATTCAAATCCCTTCTTACCATTGCGGCTCCCTCTAGCGTACAATGTTTATAATAGCGTATAATGTTTAAACGTTCAGCTAACGTCTGATAAGTTTACTGTATGCTGACCGTTTAAAATCTATTTATATTTGATACGTCTTAAAACAGAATGAAAAGCATCGGCTGCCGAAAGTGATTGGTCTTGGGATGAAAAAATGCGGATCTACTGGAGTAATCACGTTTCTCAGTCACCACCCGTTGATTCGAATTCCACCCGGTCACGAAACTTTTTTCTTCTCCCATCGATTTAAACGGGGCTTGGATGCATACAAGTAACATGTTTATTAATTATAGCCCACGATGCAGAAGACAGTGCGGTACAGCAACTGATTTAATTTTTTTATTTTTAGTCCTAATTACTACAGGCGAATCCCAGCTGTTGATATCACTACTTTACATGATTGCGTTGTTTTAGCCGAAATGTGTTACTAAGTAACGCAGTTAAAGATGATACGTTACAATAACTTTGCTTCCATTTACAGTTGTACTCTCTTGTACAGTAGAATGTAAGCTTATATTTGGCTGGTCAAAAAGCGCAATGTTGTTGTTGGATTTATATCACATTACTGAAACCGCGTTGGTAAGGGTCGTTTAAAGTTTGTTGTGCGGTTTGCTCGGCCTCGGCCAAAGGTCACTGCAGGTCAAACTATTGGTTAGTGTGACTGAGGTATTTAATTCATGCTTGTGAAATTAACATGATGTAAGGAAGGATTTGGTTGGTTTACAAATGAAATCTAACGAAAATATGGACAACAGTACTTCTCTAAACTGAATACCCAACCCTAAATGTTCTATTTGTTTGTATGTTGCAAATTTGAGCAACTTTGCTCGATTAGATACCTTCGCTGCCATGGGATTCAAACTTCCAAACAGACAATCACTTTGGGGGGTTTATCGTACTATTCCAAAAAAAATTTCAATGAGTTTGTACAAGCAGCTTTATGATTTTAGAAAGATGCTGCCTCCCACCAATGAGCGACAATTTGCAATGGAAAAAACTCCAATCTATTTTGGCTATCCACCAGAACATATGCCTAAATTGATAAAATCGTCTATTCCTGATGTCAAACTGCTTTTGATTGTGTGCGATCCGACTGCAAGAGCGTTCTCCGAGTTCGTCCACGAGGTTTGAAGTGTGGTTTTTCTAAATTTAACGTGTTGGTTACCGCCAGGTGGCGCTAGAATTAAAGGTAGCGACAACATTGGGAACCCTGATCGAATGATCAAATTGGGCGAGCACATGAAAGAAAACTGCTCGGGATTAGTTCTCGAAATAGTCCCGCGTTCGAACCGCGTGAAATAAAAAAAAACCTCATTGAGTTTGTAGATGGGAGCGCCCGGATTCGAACCCCGTTAAACAAGCATACTCTTGTTTTCTTTTGGATCCATTTTTACTTAGCCACTGCCTGAATGATGCAACAGCATTTGCAGTAGGGTCCTCAATTAAGTACTACTGCCACAATTTCCTTTTTGTGGCTGTCAATAATGCAAAACGCATGTTTAAAGTTTTTTATAGAAAGAGATATGTAAGTCAGACAGCCAGCCAACTCAATTAATGGTTTAATGCAATTCCGAAACTTATTCCTAACTAATTTTTAGATCGAATTTTACCCGGGTGAAATCGTAACCTAATGACGGGAACATTAAAACTTATTCTTTTGCCGTTTGACGCCACCTATGAACAGCGGCATTATACTGTTCATACGGCCTTTGCACATGAAAAAAATACAAATTGGTATCCTGGGATGCAGTGTGGGTTTACCCCTTTTTATCCAATATTGTTCCTTTAACAATTAAACTTATTAAACTATTAAACTTTCAAGTCTATCGAATTTACATTTATAGCGAGTCTAGCACAAAATCGTCGACGTACATGGCTCTTCGGAACAAGATCAAACGTTGGATGAATTCTTAAAACCAAATCTCGGACCTTCGTCATAACTTTGTCAACATATGTAATGACAAATCACCAATCACTATTCTCTCCAACAGCATCTATTCTCCTCAAATAAAAAGGTGGCAAGCGTCGTTTAACGAATCAGCCTTGAAAATAATCGACGGTGACCGGTTTCTCGAAGACCCTGGAACAGTAATTGAGGAACTTCAGGATTTTCTTGGTCTACCAAAAGTTGTGTTAAAGGAGGACTTTGTGCGGCGACCCCTTGATGGCCATTTTTGCTACCGACATTTTACTGTCGAAGATCTTCAACGTCAGAACGATGCTGGGGTGGATGTAAACGAGCTAAAGTGCTTGGGAAAACACAAGGGCCGCACAAGAAAAGGAAATTACACTGCAAAGGAGGGGACAATGGAAAGGCTGCGAGCGTTTTTTCGGCCGTTTAATGAACAATTTTATGATGATGTTGGAGTGAACTTTAACTGGAAATGATGCTAATCGATATCATGCTATGTTTTTTAGCCTAGCAAAGACACACAAAACAGAAAAACAAGCTATTAGGGATTTTTTATTGTGGGCTTGGTTTGGTTTTTATGTACAAAAGGACACTAAAAAATATCCGTTTAATGTGTTGAACTGATCTATTGTCATTTAATATTGCCAGTTCAAGTGCAATGTGTTTCGCCGCATCCCATTTTGAATTCCGTTTAAATAGTTAGAAAAGGTACAACAATTAATTTCCAACAAGCCTTTTTCGGAAGCATCTTAACAATTCTAAAAGTGTTCCAAAGTCGAGCGTTATTTGTTATTCGGCTTTGTGTCTATCACAAATGNCGCCGCATCCCATTTTGAATTCCGTTTAAATAGTTAGAAAAGGTACAACAATTAATTTCCAACAAGCCTTTTTCGGAAGCATCTTAACAATTCTAAAAGTGTTCCAAAGTCGAGCGTTATTTGTTATTCGGCTTTGTGTCTATCACAAATGTATCTGGTTAAAAAAGTGTGCGCTAAAAAGTAGTTGCCATTAAGTAGTGTGTTGCTGTCTTACCATTATCTTATATGTTAGCCATTGTAAATGTTCAACTAAAGGGAGTGTGTGTCGCATTTGTTCTCTAAAAAAGACTTGCAACGCATAAAACACATGTTTTGGATGCCATTCGCATCTTGGGCAGTGAACAATTCAAAAAATTAGCCAATAATCAATATATCATCCAATGAATTGTTAGTGCCACGCAAAACGATCGTTACACTTCCTCACAAGCATAGAACAAGCCGCAAACTTTCCTTCTCAGCAGAAAACATGCAGACAAGGTTTATTCCGCAGACGTCCGCGTTGGTGCAAACGACGCATGCAAATATTTGCAGACCTAGTTACGTGTGCACCTTCCGTTAACATCTAACACAGCAATTTGCCGACGACCACCAGACGCTTTTGGCCAGTTTTAGCAAAACTTCGTTTCAAAAGATTAGGACTTCAATGGAGACAACAGCTTCTAGTCAACTGCACGCTTTCAATATGTCAGTAAACGGCGACTTAAAAGTACGAACTGAAGACCAGATTGCAAAAAGAAAAATTAAACGAACTTATATATTGATATGTGTTGGTGTTGTTCTTTTGTTCAGCGGCTACAGCTCAATGCTTTTGCTTCAATCAAGCATCAATATCGTGGACGGTCTCGGTAGGATTCAATTTTCTTTTCAATGTGCAAATAAGGTGCATTTATGTAAGAAGAATAAGTATTTTCACGTTGCAGAGTTAAATAAAATATGCCTATTCTTTGCACAATTTTGGTTAATCTAAAAAGCAAGTACGAATAAAGACAAATTCGACCATTAAGATAATATAATACAAGCTGAAAAAACGCTTAATAAATGTTAAAGGCAAAGGCAAGCATAAAAAGCAAAGCTTGTCTTCCACACAATGTTTATTGTGTACTTCTTTTTTGGCGTTTAAAATGGCTCCAAAATGGCTCCAAAAATATAAAGCCGAAAAACTGAGCTTACTATTGCAAGCAGGACATTTTATCTCATCTTTCTTTAAAAATATAATGATATTACAGCCGTTTTAACAGGATTTAAACCGTTTTAACAGGTGCAAAAGCAACAGCGGTTAACTACGGAACTTCTATTTTCTTCGGAATCTTCATTGTTCCAATTGTAATTCGACTTCTTGGAGCCAAGAAATCAATGATTGCAAGCGAAATAGTCTACATTGCATATGTCCTTGCCAATGCTTATCCAAGTAAGTTAATTTGTACAGTACTTCTATTGGTGCCAAATAGCTAACAATGCATTAATAGCAAAACAAATTGTATTAAATACAAATTGCTGTTTTACAGTTGCTGCAAAGCAAAAAAAGCTTTTAACGTGTATTTTGTTGCTTTTTCCCTCCTTTTTTGCCACTTAAACCCACTAAGTCTGCTTAAACACAGTCGAATCAAACAGCGATACTAATTTAAACATTTATAAAATCTTCAGAGGAATGGCTTTTAATGATCGTATCAGTGATGGTTGGCTGTGCTGCAGGAACCTTTTGGGTTCCATGTGGCCTCCTCTTCACCTATTACGGGCACATTTACCACAAACACTCAAAGAAAACGGAGGATGCCTGTGTTCGAGAATTTTGTGGTATCATGTTTGCTCTCTACCAGCTAAACATGGTAAGAATTGGAAGCAAATTTGCTGTTGGGATTTTGCTATGTATCTAATAAAAGTGGTAGGCCTATCCTAGAAGCAGTTTTTGGTGGCAACGTTTATTTTTTAAAACGATATGCAGTAAGGTCAAGCTGTACCTTATTAAATTTTGTAGATATTCGGAAACATCTTTGTCTTTGTTATTCTTCACTTCCTAAAATCATCCGAAACCCCCGATCAGCACGACATCGATTATTTGTCCAATTCCACAACAATGATGACTCAGCTTAACGTTACTGAGTCGGTCGTTGACATCAACCCATACCTTCATTGCGGGGCCAACGATTGCCAACATCCCGAGAAAACCCAACAACACATTGACCGTTATGTTCCATCAAGTCCTATGGCCATATATGTGTTAATTCTAACCTTTGTTGCCGTGATGATTACAGGTAAAATCAATTGGTTTGATTTTTTCTGCGTTAAAAATCTTTTACCACTTGATAGAAAAATTAGCATATATTCGTTCTACCAACATTTTGAAAGTTACTTGTAACATATTGCACACAAACCTCGGAAAGTTCTACAAACGTCTTTCAAATCTTATAAGAAGACACTTTATCTGCTGTAGCCATCAAATAATATTAAAATACGGAAATAAAACAAAATTTGGCTCTAAACCAGTCAAACTGTGCATACAGGCTGCACGATCCACATTTGTCTGATGCCTGATGTGCCGATGAATTTTATTTCTGGAAAGCTGCAGTTTGCCGCTGATGTGGAGATGGAAGAGTTGGAGAGAGATGAAAGTGCAGATGAGAACAAAGCAAGAGCGAAAAAACCAAACAAAGTTAAACAAGTACGAACGTCTATATTGTTATTAAAATCTATTTAAGATTTTTGAAAAAGATTTCAAATTTAATTCTTCAATGCCAAACTCATTAAATGCCAATTCATTTTTAAGACGCATTGTTTGTCACATTTCCCGCTCTGGCACATCCCTTGTGGAAATCCATCAGATAAATATTTACCTATCGTATTCTTACTCCAAAATACCTAAAAATCTGTAAATTTCTAATTTCAGATGTTCCGTGAATCATGCACAACCTTAAAAGACCTTTTCTACAGGAGCATTGATTTTCGTCAAATTCTCATTTATCCAATTAACATCTATTTGGGATTAGAAATCGGATTTCTGTACTCCGAACTAACGCGTGCTTTCGCGTCTTGCATTAAAGGAGTAAGCCAGGTAACAACTAACTCATACTAACTCGGAAAACAATTTTTGTCTGGAAAATGACTATGACGATTGAGATGAAGTGACTGGCCACTCGTACAATAGTATTTACTTTGTGCCTTAAATCGTCGATACCTAGGCAGCTAGCATTCACTAATTGGGTGAAGGATCGAGCTGTTGTCTTAAATTGGCTATCTTAGTTTTTGTAAGGTAACGAAAGGGGCGCTTAAAGATCAAATCGTTACCTGACTCTATTTGGGCGGAGTTAATACTAGTCTACAGCAAACATTCTGTGCTCGAAATCCCAACATCATTCGATGCCAAGACTTGTTCGAAAAGTTTGCATAAAACCACTTTATTGATAAGCATACCACAAAACATTGTCGGTGCAAATTCGTGTTATTTCCAATGCTGTAAACAAGTTGATGCTACCTACCGCTTTAGAGATGGATTGAAGGCGAAAAAGATCAAAGTCGTTATAAAAACCGGAATATGTTTGCATAAGGCGTCTCCAAACCGAGTTTATTTTTAATAGTTTGGCACTGAACAATGATTAAGGTGGACCTGGCAGGATTCGATGCCGTCATTTGTTATTTACTTCTCATTTTCTTACTGTGAAGTTGAACTTCATATTTATTTTAAATTTATGCTTTCATTTTATTCGGAATTGTAATGTATAACAAATTACATTATTGAATTCCTTCGAAAAGCAGTGTTATTGGCTCGAGTGATTGCAACACTCTCTTCACTTTTATGTTCAAAGATTGGAATCTGCACAATCATCAACGCTCTCGCAGGCGGCGTTATGTGTTTCTACGGCGGGAGATTGATGGGTAGATTTGGAATGACGTGGATGCTGGTCTTTGCCTTCATTTGTGACGCAGCCATGTACACACTATGTGCTGTGTGGGT
>QXVZ01009365.1:0-33648 GCA_008931825.1 Phallusia fumigata | reverse complement strand
AAGAAGTGGTAGTCCGTTGAAGCCCTGAAATATTTACGGCTTTTTAAAGTTTAAATTCAGAAAATCGTGTTGTTTTGTAATCAACGGTCTTTGAGGCAATCTGACAAAAACTCATATCGCAGATTGGAGTGAGCACCCCTCAGTTTCGAGTGGACGGCGGTGTTTTGTCATGCACATTTACACGTGCTGCTAGCGTCACTAAGCCACTGCCGGGCGGCGACACCGCCTTCAACTTTTTAACCAACAAGTACTATGTGCTCATGGCAAAAGGACAGGCGAATGCAGGTGGTATGTAATGTGTGGATAAAGCGTTGTACTTGTGCAAATGCAAATTTAGTGGTAAACCCAAATACGACTTTTTCACGTGTTGTATATATTTATACTTTTAAAGCTTTTAATGAGATTTTATGCCTTCAAACGTTCTTATTTAACGTTTAAAGCCGACGGCGTTGTTCACCTTTATGTTGTTTTGCAGGATCCATCTCGTACCACGCAAACGACCGCTATCAATCTGATACCAACCTTAATTTCACCGCTCCACCCGACAACTTGGGAGGTGCCGGAGCTTCGACTCACAAACGCAACATGGTCAAAGCTCATGCGTAAGTCAATCTTTTCTTTTTTCTAATTGAATTTTCATTCAAAGCTACAAAAACATGTATTATTAAAACCAGGTTGTTGGGAATATTAATTTTATAAGTCCATGCGTCCCGAGAACAGTTTCTGCAAGGTTAATGTCTTTCCGAACAAAAAAGTCCTTTTTTCGTCGTTCTGTTACGACCAACTGACTCAGCTTTTTTTAATGGTGCCAATTCCATTAAACATTGTAAAATGTTTTTAGGATTGGTAATGGGACTGCAATTTTTTGTAGCGTTGCGGCGCCTGTCGACATTTCTCTGAGAATGTGTCGTAAACTCTAAATCAACAAGTTATGTTAATCAGTAACCTTTCACCGGTTGACATGTGATGAGAAATTTGGTAAAATCCTACGTCGGCTGTGAACGANAATGTGTCGTAAACTCTAAATCAACAAGTTATGTTAATCAGTAACCTTTCACCGGTTGACATGTGATGAGAAATTTGGTAAAATCCTACGTCGGCTGTGAACGACTTTTTTAAAATTAGTTTTTGGGCAACATGTGTGAAACTTCACGTACAAACCAACGCACATAATCTCGAATTTCAATCATGTATAAAGCCTCCAATTACGGGTGGACCCTACGGCTACTGGTTTTGAATGACTTGCAAAAATGGCCTGACATTTAAAGCCCATTCAAAGTTATTTTTCGGTGTTTACCAGCACTGACCAACTGTTTTTTCGCCCGTTTCCAAAAAACACCCAAACCGCATGGAATTTGGTGGTAAACAATCCGAACACTCGCTCCCATGCAAAACAACTGCTTTTGGATAATGTGCTCACAAATTAGTGGTCTCTTCAGACTGCCAATCACATGAACGATACCCAGCAAACTCAGAGTCTGAAAACATAATAGGTGCCCTGAAAATCAATGAAGCGTGACTCCGTGGTCACAATAGCGGCCACTGCGTATATTTATCCTGGGCCAGAGCTTACTTTAAATCCGGCCGAACCATTATTAGCGAACCGCCCTTCAATGCCTCTGACGCATTTGCCAAGCGACAACACTGGCTTTGTTGTGTAACTCGCACGACCTTTGTTTAAAGAGTTTGTAGGTTTTCTATTGACTAGATTTCGCTTTCCATGACGCGTCCTTGTTTCCTATGCGGGAAACCACGCTATACGTTGTAAGAGGATGCAATTTATTGGTTTGAATTACGAATATGGTGATGCCCTCGTGTCCTACTTTTAGGGGGCTTATTTGACATATTATTTACAGCATTTGCATTTTTCTTTTAGATTAACCCTAAGAATTACGTTTTTCAAGATGCAAAACGCATATAGTATTTGCAATCGAGCACAATTTGGCGAAACACGGTCAGAAATTACTGTCTAGCCGCGATCCTGCGTTGTTATTATTAACCATTTTTACAAAAGCAGTACTGAACGTTTATTTCCTACCATGCAGCTGTTTTTTTTGTCACCGACAGCAAAAACGAAATTATCTAGTTCATCCGTTTCTTTCTTGGCAGGTCGTTGATGATCTTGGCGTGGTTGACATGTGCAAGCATTGGTGTTCTTATTGCCCGTCACTTCAAACCTATGTGGCACGACAGCACTTGTTTTAACACCAAAGTCTGGTTTCAGGTGTGTGCTGCTTCCTTTGTACGTAGGCTTGTATCCTACCTGGTATTGTCACAACTCACTTTGCTGTTTGGATACGACTGTAAGGCCGGCCACCGCAGCCCAGATACTAAGATCATGTATGAATAAAAATATTGACTTGTCATTATGTATGTGTGATTGAGGCGCGCATTGTAGAAATAATTAGATGTTTTTATGTCTAGTCGGGTATGGCTGTCAGACACATTAATGTCGCACCCGTAACTCTTATTGTAGACGTTTGATTTGTTTATAGTTTGGCGTCTAATTGTGAGTAAAACCGGAACCTTTAAAATCAGTCAAACATACCATCATAAATAGTGTACCTTCACAAACAAATAAAACACGACATTTGCACGGCGTTTGACCAAATGCCAGAATGTTGTTGTTTTGTGCACCTTGAAATTCTTTCCTTTTTACTTTACAATGCCACTAAGTTTTTATTGTTCTATTACGGTTAACCGCCAATCATGTGGATATTGTATCATTAATGTTCTGTCTTAAGGAAGTTGACTTTTAAGCCCCCTGGAATCAATTGGTACCTTTAGGCGCAATAGCAGTCATCATCGTATCAATACCTGACCTTTGAGCCATTTCCACATTCATCCTTACCTAGGCATAAGCGAGGGTACCGGCTTGGGTTTTGGGTTAAATTACAGGCCCTGTATTGTAATCGCTGTGTGCCGTTACGCCGCCGGCTTAGGCATACTGTTTGATATTGCCGTAGTTACAGCAAGCAGGAAACATAGACTCCAGCTTTGAATTCAAAATGAACTGTGTGTTACTTATGTTTCCTTGCCAACTAATATGGCTGTGTTGTATATAAGTGTTGTATCATTTTTGGTTTTTTTCCTTGTTTAGATTCATCGTGGCCTGATGATCACAGCCGTCGTTGCGACCCTTCTGGCTTTCATTCTCATTTTCTCTAGCATCGAGGGATTTAGCGCGGTAAGTCATAGTTAACTAACAGGTGTCACAAAGACTTTGGACCCAGCTATAGCTTGGATGTGTTTGTGTACGGATATGTCCACGGTTCATGTAGATGTGTAGCGAAAACATTTACCTCTTCTTATCGACCACCTACTCTTCCCATATTACGCGTGACGTCATTGTTTATTTTGTGTTGTATTCATTTCGACACTGCAGACAGGAAACAGCCTCTGAATAGTCCAAGTAGTAAAGCGTGTGGGTAACTGGTCATAATATTGCACAAAACTAAATTTGCTGTGCTACACTTGAAAATGAGATTGTTGGATGCAGTTGGTAAGTAGTCCAAAAGCCTTACAATTTTTATTTTAAGCTCTGCCAACAAACAAAGAAAAACGTTTTGATTTTTGATGCATGTTTTAGAATACTGTAATTTGCCGCCATATTTTATTATGTGCTTGTGCCTGACCAGGAAGTTTGTCATAAATATAATGTTTGCGTTTCACAGAACGCGGGAGCTCACCCAATAATCGGCATCATAGTCACCGCTCTGGCCATAACCAACCCGATAATGGCAATCTTCCGTCCACATCCGGGTACACCGAAACGCTGGATCTTCAACTGGGGTCACTGGTTTGTTGGATCTGCTGCCCGTATACTCGGCATCACAGCCATCTTCCTTGGTAAGTTGTTTACTTTCCAGTAATGCGGAATTGTAGTTATTAAATCAGTAGGTGTTCGGCGTGCGTTCTTAAGTTGTCACCTGGATTATGTTTTGGTTTTTTGTATTAATAAATCATCGTGGTATTTGTGACAGTGTAAAGTAAAGCAAGAGGGCGTATCTAAATCTGCTTTGCTTCCATCAAACTCCGCACCATTAAAATAGTCTGTTTTCACAAAAAAATCTTTCATAATTAAAGTCATAAATGCCAGAGAGCCTGAAAATAGTGAATACTTGTTATTGCAAACGTTTCGACAATCGCTGTTGATTTTAATTGTTCCCGCAAACATCACTGCAACAAGCTACCGCAAGTGTTCGTTGCCACGTTCAACTCATTTCCGGTATATTTAACTTCTGCGTTCGTCGCCTTTTTTCCGGCAAATTAATCTGGAAATTTGTGACCAACAAGGCCAGGCTGTTGTCGACTGTGATGTTGTACAGATAATGTCGGATATTTTCGTCCTAAACAACTGCAAATGCAGGGTAGCAGTGCCGGTTCGGATAAGGTTACGCCGCTTAATTTCGACTTACTTGATTGATGATTTCGTTTATCTGAGCTGTATGCGTTTGTATTGTTCACAGTAGTGGATGGATAATTCAGCTGAATTTAAATTCATATGCAACTACAAACACCGGATAAGTTCAAAACTGGCATATGCGTGCAACCAACAAATCGTGTGATTTTTACAGAACATTCGAGAAAAAATACATCAGCTATTGCCCCATACATTGCTCAATATTTATATTTTTGCTAAAAGAAAAAATATGTTGTTAAAATTCAGTGACTTTCGGTTATTTGAAAAAAAAAATCCAACGGATTTTTTGTTTGCTGAAAACCACTGATTTGAACACGCTCAAAAGTAACATAACGTGTCTATTGGCTTTAACTTAATCCATTGATGAAATGCGATTCTGTTTATTTTTTGACAGTCTCTTTTTGCTTCGTAAAACAGCTAGGGCACAGTAAGTTCAATTGAGTTGAGTATATAATCAATACAAAAAAAGCTCACTTTGTTGTTTGTTGTCTCACGGATATAGATGTTGCGTGTTTAATCATACACCTACACATTGCCGGGGCACTGGAAATCCATCACAACACGCGCTTACTGGCTCCAGACCGCCAACGCTCAGTGACGCGTCCGCGCCCTTTAACGTTGTTCCTCCAAAACGTGCAAGTCATTCCTGTTCGGCAAACTCCGACCTGTTGATACCTCCAAAATGACAAGTGGTTTTTACGACTGGTGTTTCAAATCGTCTTTTGTGATTCTAGGTGTCGACTTGCCAGCCCTTGATCTACCGGAATGGGACACCTGGGCCCTGGTGGGATTCGTTTGTTTTCATGTGGTCTTTGAGATTATTCTGGAAATTCTGTCGGCAGTTTACGGACACATTGATAGTAAGATGCATTTATTGAATTTATTTTTACCTTAAATTGGTATGATTTAAATTACTTTGTTGTGGCGAATTTTAATCGTCACGCTGAGGTATTTCTGCAAAAGGCACACTTTTGTGGTCATGTTGGCATATAGCCCGCCGAAAAATCACAAAGACACTTTCCAGTTCACAAGCCTAGCACTTGAAAAGTCTTCATGTTTGGTTTTTCGGTAATCTGTTGAAACAAGTTGCCTTGTGACAACAACATATTCTTCGTGTTTATACGACTTCTTATGGGTTTTGTATTTCTTTTTTTTGCAGGCTACAAGAGGAAGAAACCAACAGATGACATGCCAATGGGCGACGAATCCAAAGTGGACAAAGCTCCCAGGGTAAGAAACTTGCGTGGTAAAATCTTGCATAAAGGAAATACAGATATCGATCGCTATTTGCCCTGCAATTGACACCACTGGGTAGAGCATGAGTTTGCTGCCAGTTGTGATATATTTAGCGATACTGTCGTGACAAAACGTCTCTTAGCTGTCAACCTGCGCAGTCGGGATGTGACGTTTGCGGTTAACTTAGGTCAGTGTTTTTCAATCTTTTATGATGCAGCTCCTTTTTCGACGCCCCACCCAAGAATTTGATCAAGACGCTTATTATCAAAGTTGTATGTATTGATACGATAAAGACTACAAAACGAAAATATTTTTCGACGGCCTTGAAAAACTAAAACAGTTTGAGAACCACGGAATCAGGTTAATGACTCTTCTTTCAACTGTTAAACAAGCCAAGGTTATCGTTGACAATATGTTAATTATTCCAAAAACAGAGAATGCTTTCAAACTTGCTACGACTGCGATTTACACCAATCAAACGGAGAAAAACTCGCTCTTAGGACTCTTTACACACAGCAACCGTGTTGGTGGTTTGATTTTTGGCAAGCAACGCCACCGAGCCCCCGATAGACCCTTGTCGTGGTTTAAACTTGCACAGGCTAGACTTTTTTGCATACACTCACTCCGCTGCACGAAAATGCTTGAAAAGCTGGGTCTGATTCGGTATTACGCCTCTGGATGGCATGACGTACAGCAGCAATCTAGCAGTAAAATATTTTTTTGGAGTTTCTATTGTAAATGCCAAAATGCAAAAGCACAATGCCAAAATGAAATAGTCACCTTAGTCATTTTCAAACCATGCTTCAAGTTCGCCTACTGATTTGACGTCATTTTTATTGCACTGACGCAACCGGTTTGGGCCGTACATTTCTACTCCAACCTCAACTTTGCCGAGTCACGTTTGTCAAATCCTTATCACCGTATTGTTTCCCGAGTAAACCTTTGTGGTCATACGCCAATGCCATCGTTGATTTTTTTGTCAAGTCATTGTGACGTCAACAAAAACCAAACCTGCTCACCGTGCCTTGTCGTCATGCGTCAGTTCAAATCAGTGAGCAAACATCCCAATCTAAGAAAAGGCTTTTCAACATTTTTATGTCGCGTCATTATTGATTTCATGTTACTGGGTAAGAAATGGATGTTTCCTCGTACAAACACTGTGTAATCTGTAATGTCGCTTATTTTTTGCGATAGTAAACAGGGTACACCTGTCTCTGTCCTGTGTATTTCGCTAAAAAGAGGTCGTGCACCTTATTTGCCTGTCGCCCCAATGTGACTCATTTGGGAGACGTTGTCTCAAGGGAATACTGGCGCACCTATATGCAAGAATAAAACGGTTTTCTTTTACCTTTTCGAATATTACTATTTAAAGCAGTTTTATTTGATTTTGCACAACGCCACTATATCAGGCTGTTTCCACCGACCTTTTAGTATGTGCATGTATAACCTTCCAACGTTTCAAAAAATTTAATAAAACGTTCAATTTGGTTCGAAAACTCCTGGTTATCTGCCTAAAATGTTCCCTGCGATTCCGCATAGACATTAATCTCGTTCTACAGGAGTTTTTTTCTCGACACTTTTGAAATGATTTTTAAGCGCAAAACCGCTTAACAACGTAGGTCTCGTTGAAAACCCTTTTTTGGCTTGATGCTCAAACTTAACTTGTTAAAATACTGCCACGTAACTTTTAATTCTTTAAAGCAATACTTTTTCTCTCTTGCAGGGAGCTACCATCAAATATTTCGTTCTCATACTCTACTCACTTGGCAATGTGGCTTTCGTCCTTTCATTTTTAGCCGCTATCGGACAAATGGATTGATCCGCAACTGTCTTATCAATGCCGGCTTGTATGTCGGCAATCAACCTGAAGCACAAGCCATTCCCGTGCTGTGTCCTGTTATGCATTTTCCAAAATGTACATAACTTTTATGTGTATATAGAAGGGTAATGATGTATTTTAACTTAGATGTCGCTGAGTAACAAGTAATTAATGCTACACCGACAACTAACACACATATGGCTGTTAGCAAAAAGTTGATTTACTTGTGGCAGTTTTATCTTCTTTTGATTCTTCGTCTGTTTGCGCACCGGATAAAAGAATATTTTCGTTTTCTTTTGATTCTGTGAATGTTTGCAAATTAGTGATGTTTTTACACAAAATTATCTAACTATAAAAACCTTTGGAAGTTTTTTAACTAATTCCAAAGCACTTTTCTTGATCCGCCCCAGCATTTACGAGTTGGTTGTGTGTTCTGAGCACTTTATTATCAAGGTTGAAGTTTTTCTTTCATTTTTTGTGGTAATTTTGTAGATGGTCTGAAGGGTAAACGTTTTCCATTTGTTTTTTTCTGCATTTCGATTATCATGCGTCATATTGCGCCTAAAATTACAAGTGGCCCCTTGTTTGACGTCATGTAACGCAATCCGTGACGTCACCAAACACTATCTTGTTTTATCGTCCAAGTGGTATCATTCCTTTGCAATGTATTTTTTGCATCGCTTTACTATACAAGGTATGAAGTTTAAATATTTGCAGGTTGACAGGAATATATTTTGTGTAGGATTGCTATATTGCTGATTTGAAATAAAGAGCCAGTTGCTGAAGTTAGTCGTACTTTCTACCTATTACTAAAAACACCTATGGTTTATTAACTCTTCATCTCATGTGAGCATTTGTTGTGAAATAAATCTTTTGGCTTGAATTCCATTTCGAAAAAAAAAACTTGTTTCAAGCGTTTATGTTTGTCATTTAAAACCCTAATAGTATACAATACGTCCCATCAGTCCAAACTTGCGTTCTCTACCACGAATATAAATAGTACAGTGTAGAAATTCCTTTGTCATGCACAGTCTAGAAATTCTTTTGTTTGCGGTTTACGAATTATTTCAGAAAAATCTTTCCTTTTACCGTTTGTGTTAAGATTGTTCACACAATGGGCACGATCGTGACAAAGGATAAGAAGGTTGAAGACAAATGCTTTTGTAGGTTGGTTTATTGCTGGTAGAGACGCTGCCGCCTTAGCCAAACATTTCTACCGCGTAACCAACGACTAGCGCAGAACAGGTGATATTTTTGGAACGAATTTTTAAAAAAGTAATTGTCAGCAGGTGACATCCTTTGTTTTGCCTCTGTGACCTAACTACAAAGGGTATACTATAAAAGCCGTTTTGCTTTGTCCTGGGTCAAACCAACAGTAAATATAAATCAGTGAGTTGTTTTTGAAAATAATGTAGGTCGGTCATACCTTTAAGAGGTTAAACGGTTTTACATATGGTAGGCCATTTTAGGATTTGGTACGTATATGGAATTAATATTCCGAAAAAACACGCAAAAATCCGTTAAATATTAAGTAATCGTAACGTAGTCAGTTGGCCTGAACCGGAACTAAAGTCTGTTGTGAAGTTGGTAAATGCTAGGGCAACAGCGCCACCAGCCGGATATCAGGGACGCAAATTAACGACCTTTAAAGACCTAATGCTCATAATGCATTCACCGTTGAGATATTCGCCCCACTGCAGTTCCTTGGGTCATTGTTGGTTAGCTATTGGTGGATTTAGTTCAAGGCAACCAATAGGATTTACTGGGTTGAAGCAATGCCTTTCTTTCTCAGGGAAACACAAGAGACCAAGACAGAACTCAAAACCTTGCGAGCACAAAGCAGTCGCGCTAATTACTTAGCCAACTTTGCGCGTTAAAGACTTTGGACATCTTCTTTTGGCATTTAATAGTGTGTAGTATAGTCTGCATGCAAAAATTTGATTCTGTTTCAATTTGTGCGGGCGCAATGTGCAATGTACACATAAATAATATCCGCTGTAACATGGCATATGAGTCTATGCTACTGCATTAATGCCACGAAAGTAAAAAGAGATAAAAACAGTATTTTGAATTTGACTTTCAACCACAATTGAAAAATAAATTTATGTGCAACCGAAAATAATAAATAAAACAGTGGTTAAAAAAGTACCTGCAATCAAATATATGTGTTACCGGTCTAAACCGGTGCAGAAAAAATAGAATAAGACAATGTAGATCACGACCTTGCAGGGTCGTAACTTTATATATTCTGATATTTAACGCGAAAATATAAAAACTAATGCAAAACTCGTAAATTAACTGCAAATAACCTTCTATTAAAAATACGTGATAGAAGCAGGCAGCGGGAAATGGACGCCCCATGCTTGTAACGCAGCTGGATATTTTTCGTTTGTTTCGTCACTTTGTTTGTGTTATAAAAGTGGGTAAAAAGTTTGGTCATTAAATCGGGCAGTTGAAAGTTTTAAATTGATTAACAAGGGATCGCAGACTAAAGAATTTTGAAAGCCTGATGTATTCAAATTTAAAGGTCACCAGCATAGAAATCATAATTTACAGCTTTGTTTGAATAAATTTGTCACTAAATGGAGCAAGAGAGTAGCAAAAACTTGCGAAGTGTATCAAATGTGGCTTGTGGTGTAACAGAGACAAGCGTTTGATTTCGGAAATCACGTCGCATTTATGGAATTTTTCTCGTTGTTTGTGTAGTCGCGACAATGTCCAGGTGTTGAATAATGTTTTAATAATAAAGATGTTTAACAAAATTGCAGTAGTAAACAAATTTTTGGCCGTACCAGTATAGAAGCTTGTTATAATTGTTTAGTGATAGTGTGGCTTCTGCCTTAAAACTGACTAAATCACCAGTGCTATAGGAAAAAATGATTAGAAAAAGATAGTGGTGTAAAGTATAGTGTGGGTAACTGTTTTGTGTTTTTAAGATGATGTTGTCGTTTTGTCATTGAAGTATAGTAGTATCAAACAGTTTTAGTTCATGTCCGAACTATAGTACCGAAGGTAAATTAAAATGATGTTACATTTTTGTGCTTAGAAAAGTTGCAAAATACAACTCTACCCACAGTATGTAATATGATTAAGCAGCTAGTAGTTACGCAGATATAGAGGTGTGTGTTACACATTTGTTACCTTCTTTTATAATATTCTCAAGCTTTCTGCCCAGAGTAAACATTATGGACTGCTAAGCAAAGCATATAAACTGAGAGCCAAACTTGGAAGCCAATGTAAACTGAGAAATGCAAAGGGCACTAACTGAAACTTGAGTGCATGTTTTGTGTATTTTTTGTTTGTGGTATTAAGAGTTTCGGCCGCACTGAAAAAATTACTACTAAGATGATTGAATGGTTCAGAAAATTGCAAGTATGTGTGTTTCTGTTCGCTTGTGTGATAGAAGTACCAGGTATTGAGGTGTACAGTTTAAAGGTGAAACCTTGGAAATCAAAATCATGATTAATTGTAATAACTTGTGGCTTTAAACCCATGTTCCTGTGTGCTATTTCTTTTATAATATATACAGATGTAATCCAAGAAAACATGTTCCATTCAAGCAACAACTTTTATTTTAATACATCCAAAATGTACTGCTAACAGCAGCCTTAACAAAATTTCGTTTTGTGGTCGAGACATTTTAAACAACACATATAAGTGTATTTAAACAACTTGTTTTTGTTTTAGATAAATAAGCATCCACAATAAAGTAGGCTAAACCTGGTCTGTTAGCAGACCAAGTTTTCGTGTAAATACCTGTTTCAGAGTTATGTATGGCAAAGGAAAATCAAACAATGTTCCTTCAGATGCCCAAGCCAGGGAAAAGTAAGTTATAAAGTTTCATGCTGTTTAACATGTGTGTGTATCTACATTGCACATTTTATATTTTAAGCTTGCTGGGGCCCTGAGCTGTGACAACTGGTTTGGTGGTGAAAGCCTAGTGATATTTAGAGTTTTATTATCCACCACTTTACACTTTTTGTGTATTTGTGTTTTATATGCCTTTCCTTCTGCTACTTCAACAGAAAACATTAGGATGACCTTGACATGTTGCCACTAGAATTCATTTTTGAGCTTTTGATGCATAAAGTTTATCTGCATGAATCTCTTACATGCTGGAATGACCCCTTTACAGTTGTCACTGTTCAGGTTCCAAAGTAATGTCTTACAAATAAATCTGGCCAGTCTTGTGACACAAAAAAAATTAACAGATCTCAAATACCACAATCATGCAACTGTAAAAATATTTCCACAGGCTGGCAATGTACGTGTATGAATATTTGCTTCATGTCGGTGCCGGAAAAGCTGCACACACATTTTTACAGGAGGTACGTTTTTTGTAAAAATATGCTCATGAGTTTTGTTTTTGATGTTGCATAACACGGAGTGTAATATACTCTTGCGTAAAATATGACCCTGTGAATTTCAAATATTTAAATTTAATATAATAGTTGAACGTCTGAAAAAATGTTAAACACAAAGTGCTTACCTCTGTTTGGACATAAAAGTTTTATGTTAAATAGTCACATGATATCATTAAATTTCTCAATTCTAAAACTATTTTTAATGTTTTGTGCTAAAAATAAATCTTAATGATGGAAAATTACATGAATTTAATCAATCTGACTAATTTATCCATACTAAATGTGGCACATTCACTTTTAAAATAGCTGTCTGGGTGACCTAAAATAAAAAAAAAGCATCGTTACAAGTCGCATCCTACAACATGATTTTTTTCATTTGTATGTGTTAAAATTTATAACACCCAACCCTGAAAAAGGGGCCCTATATTTCTATCTGTAACGCTTTTGGGTATAATTACAGATTGGATGGGAAAAGAATATTTCACTAGGAGAATCTCCTGGATTTCTTCACTCATGGTGGTGGTAAGTTGCTAAATAAAAATGTTCTTGCAACAAATCATCTTTAGTGTAGCTGATACAAGAAGAGAAAACTTTGTTGCTGGCCTTGCATCAGTTTGTAGCAATGAAAGAACAGACATTCTTATTCATTGTATTGACATTGTGGCACGTAGGCAGTATGTATTTGGTTGGTTGGTCCTGAGCTATCAGAATTCTGTTTGTTTAGCACAGCTAGCTTTGCTGATGCTGCTATGGTGGCAAATGGCCTCTGTTTACCTTATTTGTAACAGATTTTGAGAATGACGGTTTCAAGAACTAGGTAACACAATACATATGACACATGCTTGGTTGGTAGCTTGATATATTGTAAACGTTTCTTCAGTACAGAATCGTTGTGTCATTGTTTCAACCATAGTTGTTCTTTATGCCTATGGAATCTTGGAATCACTGTTCAAACGTCAGGATTTGCGGTTGGGATCTTGGGTACTGGGAAATATTCCCCAAAATGCGTCGTTTAACATTGAACCTTTGCACGATTTTCGCACTGGTATTGATCAGCAGCGAAATGTCACATTGCTCGTGGACAAGTTTTCAAGAAAGCCCGGGGCAACTGTGAACTGCTGAAGAGATTCTCTTGCTGCTGGTGAGAAGGAGAAAGGACCAAATTCTGCTTAGTAACAGGCAATCTAAAAATAGTTACTGGATTGTTACAGTATGTGGCATCTACGAACTTGACACAAACCAATGTGCTGTACCATCATAATAATACATTACCCCAAGTGTGAGCCGAGACAGGCGCAGCAGTTGTAGCCCCGAATGACTCGTTTTCAATCAACAACTGTCACAGTCGCCGCCGGCAGGTGAGGGCAACATACCCCTGTCGTTGGAAAAGGTTTGAATTCTAGCGACTCAGGCGCCTCTTAGCGTAACGCGCTATGCTTTCCCAACAGCTGACCGTGTGTAAAAAGGAACCAGCGCGTTGGGCCTTTCGTTTGCTCCCTAGTGTGGGTCACGCCAATACGCCCGCGGAGCGCGAGTTTTGTGTCGATGCGCGTGTCGAGAGCGCGCAATAAAAAGAAACAAGAGAAGAGCCGCGCGCGTCAGTGAAAGAGATGCGGTGTCTTTACGCTTGGCTGCGTCAGCCTGTTCAGCTACACTCTCCTGCACGATACGCTTGTGTGTACTATGGTTGCCCTGCGCGTCTCAGGTGCTGCCTGTATGTTTCCTTTTTGTGTTGTTCGCATTGGCGTCTGTGCTCTGCGATCTCACAGCCTTACAACGTTGCTCGAAAATATATCGAACGCCTTTCGTACATTGGCCCCCTGTATCGCAACGGAATATCCTCGTTGCGGTCCATTTCAGGGACGGATCCGTTGCATGAAATATGACAAAATGTGTTACGTGGAATACAGCGTACATTCAGTCAGAAACAACATGGTATAAAGACTAATTATTGTCCATCACTTTGCAGCAATTATTATCAGCTTAACTCATTAGTGAATCACCACCTTGCCCTTAGAATGACAGTCGTAAGGATTAAAAAAACATTGTGTTTTCCTTTCTCCACCTGTCCAATATGACGACCTAAAGTCGTGTCATACAGCATGGGTGACATATTCCCGGCGGGTGCTAGGTAATTTTAATTTATCTATGTTTGTTGTAGTGTCTTTTGGGACCTGTACTGCGCTTCACCTGAGAGAAGGGACACATGTGAACACAGTTCAGAAGCAAAAGCCTTCCATGACTATGTGAGTTTGGCAAAACTGCCACTTACTACCAGTCATACAATTCTTTCAGTAGTTTGCCTCAGCAAAATATGTTTGTCAAAAACAAAACAGTCAAATGTTGTTTTACGTAGTCTTTATTAAACAAAGTCCGCTTCACATTTAGAGCTTTCGATAAAACAATAACTTGATGTTTGTTCAATAACAGAGTGCTGCAACGGCGCCTTCTCCACTAAATCCAATGCCTCCAGAAGGAATGGGTCAACCAGGTTTACCTCCAGGATATTTTCCTGTAAGATAACAAAAAGTTTTAGTCCCAACATATGGACCAAAAATGCAGGCTCGTGTGACACAAATGTTAAGCCATTTTGGCCAAGAAAGCACAACAGCTAAAATAGTTTAGCGAACAGAGCGATTTTGTTCTTCAGGGCTAGAAAAAATGCAAATTTCCCGGGAAGCCAACAAAAATTTTCCTCCAATTTTCGGCAAATCCCCTAAGTTCCTATATGTTACAGGAATATTAAACTAATAGATGCTACAAAAACAAAAAATTTCCCGTGAGTAGGACTAATTTCCCGGAAAGGAGCTTCCCCATTTCCCCACTTTTTCCCACCATGCTGTTCTTTCTTTCTGAAAGTTAGTTACAGAGGATTTATTGCTCATATTTTAAAAATAAAACCCTTTGCTGATACTAATATTGATTTTTCTGGGTTTAGTTTTCATACTTGCTGGTAAATATCACAAATAATATTCCAGTTATTAATCTGAAAAAGCTATGACCCACAGTTAGTGTGAAATGTTGTAAAGGTGAACATGTGGCCTATAATTACCCAAACCTGTTGTCACAGCATCAATGTTTTAAACTATTTTTAACTTGCACCTGCCACAAAACTTTTTCAAAGCAAGTGAAAAATGAATTGTATTTCATACTACGTATTAACTGCCCCATGTCAACATGTTTATTATAGTAGCATTTTACAACACTGTCACCAAAAAAGATAATCTGTTCATATTTGTGTCCTACATTCACAAAATGAACATCTGTAATTTCTGTACGCATATGTGAATACTTTTCAGGTTGTTGTATGTAATAGTGGCCACCAATACAGATAAATATATTAGAACATATTTTGAAAAAAAACTTCCAACTTCTGACCTTTGTTCCTCATAAATTTTATTACCTTGCCATGACAGACTTAACTATGTTCATGTTCCAAAAAATTTGCAAGCATTTGTGTCAGTGATCATCAAATAATTTTTACACGATATAAATAATCCCACAGCTAGCATTTAGAAGTGTCACCCATTTAAATTTCTTACTTTTTTCAGCCTGGTTCAGCTGCTTCCCCCTCCCCCCACCATAACCCAAATAACCACATGATGAGGCAACAGGTAAATTTAGCTTTTTGTACAATTACTTTAAACATTTTGAAGTCAAATGACATAGGTATGACATTATTTATATACATGCTCGATTATTTACTGAATGGTCATATTTATCAAATGTGCTATTGCCTTAAAACTGATATTGGTCAGTATTTATAAAAGTAACTGGTCCCTACTGGTGTGCTTGACATCACCAAGTGTGTATATCAGGTTATGCAATAGTAAAAGCCGTTCCTTTTGTACCATAAATGTATTGATTCCAAATAAACGTAAGGTTCTCTGCATTGTGACATATGCCTGTTGGTAAACCTCGGCGTGACGTTGTTAAGCACCCTTTTGCGACATCCAGTGCCTTAGCTCAAAAACCAACGTTTTGTGCGACATATGGCGGAAACCCTATCCGTTGACTGCAGTCCCTAGGTGGCGCTATGAGATTGGATGACGCCTTGCTTGTAGACGCAAGTGAAGTTTTAGCGTCATGGAACTCGCGTTTTTGTTTCTGCAGATCGCTTGCTTCGATTAATTGTAATTTGACAGTTGATTTGTAACTGGGGAAGTAATGAGACTTTGGAGACTAACAATTGTGTTGGCATTTAACGTACCTCGCTTTTTCGGTTACCCCTTCGCAAAAAATTTCCCCAAAATGCGAGGATTATTGACATGTTTAGATGAGTTATTGTTACGGTAGGCTCTCCTACATTTAACAAACATACGATGAATAGTTGTACCTGGTTCATGTTACGTCTTTCACTTTTTCAGCCCTACATGTCTCCGCGATATCCTCCGGGTGGTCCAAGACCTGGAATGCAGGTTGGTTTTTTATTACTCTCTTCAACGCCGTAAAGCAGTGACTTAAATAGCTCAGAGCCCACCAATAAAGAAAGTTTTTGAATATATTCCAATAAGTTGTCGTATAACGTGCGTTTACGAGGAGTAATAATCTTGCCTGTGGAAACAACTTATTTGGCTCACTTTTGTGGCATGCATATATATACATATGATTGTAACCTCGATATATTACATTTGGTAGCAATAGTTCATTTTGGCGTGCAACAATGGGAACTGTTATAAGCAGTAAACAATAAAAATATGTGAAATCGGGCAAGCAGTTATGTGCATGTATTTATTCCAGGGTCCAGGACCACAACCCATGTTACCAGGAATGGAAAGACCTGGTAAGTTCAATAAAAAACATATGACCTGTTTAAAAATATTGTGCAAATAAAAGCAATATTTGCCCTCTTTAGGAAAGGGCCACATAATTATCTCATTGTAAGAACTGTGTTGTAAGTGTAACAAACGCTTTGGAGAAACAGTGGTAGCAAGTGGTGATGAGATGCGCCAAAGCCTAAATAATCCAGAGGGAATTTCCACATTTTTCCTAACTCGTCTATGCTTTCAAACAGTTTAATTGAGTTTTTCTTGTCTAACTTGCAAACAGAAACTCCCACTTATGCATAGAGAATTATTGCAGAAGTGTAGATGCTTTATAAACTGATTTCAAGTTGGTTTATCACGTTCACGTTACATATGATTAAGTTCTGGAATCATTGGAGTCTCCAGCAACCACAAATTCAAATCAAAACGAATGTTGCACGAACAAAACCAGCGGCACTTTATAGTTCAACCCACTAAGTTTATTGCTGACACAAATCACTGTTTTTATTACCCCGACTGCGACGAGTACGGGCGCCGGACCTAATTTAAAATTGCGGATTCAATAATCCGTTAGCGGTCACGAGCGTTCGACTTACGGACCACACACATTGTGAGATGCCGCCTCTGTGAGACTGAGATGAAAGACGAATCACGAAACCCTTGCCTTGCTGTCGTGCATCAGCATAGTGATATACATTCACGCAGGGCAAAGTTTTGGATTCTTCGCCATTTGTTGCTGCCAGCTTAGCGGGTCGAGTGGTCTTTCGTCAAACCCTTTTATGGTTGCGAAGAACGCTGGACGAACCAGGCGACGGAATTATCTTCATTACTTTCTCAGTTCCGCTTCGCGGCGGCCCGCTTGGGAAGATTTTAAAGCGACCAAGACCGATTTCGTGGCAAAATTTTGCTGCCTTGTGGTATATTACAATCACACTTAATACGGCATGTTACTATTGAGGACCGCTAAAGTTATGTCTCATACGGATATGCGTTTTAAGTTTCAAATCAAGCTATCTCTTTTAGACGTTTTTTTACAAAGGTCGACTCAATCAAATGTACTAATACGACTGACAAGATTAGTTACTGATCCTATGCCGCATGCAAACAGAAATGTTGCCAAAGTTTGTTTATATACCATAGCTTTATTTCACACAAAAGATGGATGCTGTAAAACCGCTGAGGTGAGACTCAGTGAGCATTAATGCTACAAAGGGGCCCGTGGAAGGCTTTCAACCACCTTATATTGCCTACTAATGCAGGGGCNTTCAAGTGCACGAACGATATTAGCGCAGGCGTGGGAACCCCGCAAGTTACAGCTCTTGTTCGCTTGGGAAGATTATAAAGCGACCAAGACCGATTTCGTGGCAAAATTTTGCTGCCTTGTGGTATATTACAATCACACTTAATACGACATGTTACTATTGAGGACCGCTAAAGTTATGTCTCTTACGGATATGCGTTTTCAGTTTCAAAACAAGCTATCTCTTTTAGACGTTTAAAGGTCGACTCAATCAAATGTACTAATACGACTGACAAGATTAGTTACTGATCCTGTGCCGCATGCAAACAGAAATGTTGCCAAAGTTTGTTTATATACCATAGCTTTATTTCACACAAAAGATGGATGCTGTAAAATCGCTGAGGTGAGACTCGGAGAGCATTAATGCTACAAAGGGCCCGTGGAAGGCTTTCTACCACCTTATATTGCCTACTAATGCAGGGGCTGGTTTGGCAGGCATCTTTAACTCATGTCGTTGTCACGTCCAAGCGCGAGCGCTGGCAGCGCACCCAGGCTAATTGCAAAGTTGTGTTGAATCTGTCCGCTGCCCTGTCATAACCGAGGAGACTTCATTGCGGCAAGGCGACTGGCTCAAACCGTGTCGCCTGTCGCACCTAATCGCCGCCGCATCAGCCTGCTGAGCCTAACAAATGATGCCCACAAAATGTTGCAATTTAGGGTCGCCGAGTGACAGCTTAGCTCCCATACTTCAACAACAGGTCGGAGCCTACAGCATAAGCCACCAAGATGCAATACCACATATGCTGACAATGAAACAACAATTAAAACTTTGCTTGTTAATTAAATTAAAACCAATTTGGTACACAAGTGACCAAACAAGATGTGACCAACAAGATTGCTTTTCAGACGAGTTTCAATAGAGCTTGTTATCTGTTGCTGTATCAAAAGATCGCCCAGCATGGTTGAAAACGTGCACAAATATCCGGTTCCCGGTGACTATCTCGCACTGTGGTCGCACCCAGACAAAAATCAACACGCATTTATCGTTAGCGATTGTTACAACAACCCCATCAGACCCCGACACAACATTTATATCCACACCACAATAGCTCACGTTGGCATACGGCACGCAAGGTTTGATTTGAACCTTGGCTGATCCACACTGTCGGGCCACTTAAGCACGTACAAGCCGCCCATTGATTTGCCATGACACTTGATTTCGGGACGACGGTCGGATAATCGGCTTCAGTCAATACGTTTAGGGATCGTAATCTCCCGGCAGCGTCGCAGGCGATCGGCAATAAGTGCGGAAATGGGCACGACAAACAATTGTCGATGGAGAATTGAACACCTCAATGGGGTCCGTTAATGATGTTTTGTTGACATAGTTTTTGCGACCTGGTTGCATTGATCGTGTGTAACTATTGGTGTTAAGTCGACGTTGGTTGTCAGGGCGCAACAACATTTGTGTATTTGTTGTCATTTAAGCCAAGGAGTCCAAATCGGACCGATCATCACGAACAAAACGATACAACCTTTTATTCATAAGTTTCAACGGTCTATAGGCACCTTTTCAAAAATTTTGTCTAACTCTCAAACTGCCACAACGGAACACCAACAAATCTAAAAATGCGAGTACAAATGTCGCGCACCTAACAGTAAAAACAAGTTGACCACGCCAAACGAAACAAATAAATCGTTCGGACAAAATGAGTTCTAAACGATTGAAACATTTCTCCTTTNTTTGGGCTTATCGATAAAAGTTTGTCACGTTCGCTTTGCGGCCTGTAAGTCGCTTCGTCTTCTGTTATATCAGCACATACGGAGTGCTAACACGACCCCGGTTGTGCTCTATTACTGTAATCGAACCCCACGAGTTTATGCGATTGAAGGAAAACCACCCCGGCGCCAGACGGTGAATCAAACGTTTGCTTTTACTCCGTTTTAATACTTGCTGAATATACAAATCGTTACAGTTCTTAATATACTTGAAGACTTTGTTTTCACGCTAAATAACTATTGCACGTAAACGTGTAAAAAGCTGTGCTCTGAAAACGTACAGCTTCAAAACATTTCGCTGATAATTTATTTTTGGCACAAAATTGTGTTTTATTCGCGGTTAAAAACAAATTGTGTTTTTGGCATAAAATTGTGTTTTAATCGCGGTTAAAAACATTTTCAGCGCTAATGACGGCACATGCGAGCACCACTACTTATTAAGTGGTGCGTGACTACAAAGTACCTTTCAACAAACGCCTAATGTTCGGGGAATGTCGGCGCCATCACCTTCCCCATGAGCATAGTGGTTGCTGAGGTTTCCCAAAGATTGGCGATTTGTAATTTAATTACAAGCCCTTTGCTGTTGCTAATTGCTCACTAGCGCTGTCCTAATGTTTCTTTCAGCTGACGGTTCTGTACCCGACGCCAGTATGCAGGTCCGCTTTGTGCTCCATGTTACCACATCAGCCATATTAGTATTGTAAACTTATGATGCCGATGATAATACTGCGGCGTTTAAGAAAAATTGCTATCGGGTTGGGATGACAAATATTCTGCTGACACCGCCGTACCCACGCCAAGTCTAATTTGCTTTACTGATTTGTGAAAGGCTTCCAACGACTGTTTGAAAGGGAAAGGCCCTTGACTCAATATAAGCTTGTTAGCCGAGCAAAGCAATTACCCACGATCGCACTGTAATAACAAACCAGACAAGGGCCTTTGTTAAGCCGATCACAAGTCAATAAACCTAGGGACGTGGAACCATTGCTCGACCGTAACCTTATAAAATACTGTATTTACCACCAATAACAAATACAAATACAGTTATAGTTCAACGAGTCGCAACTTACAAAGGATTGTGATTGGTCGTTTGGACATATTGGTTCATCGTTTAGTATCTTGAAACAGATATGTTTTGTCCAAAACTACTGTTTTTCAAAACTGTAGAAAAAGTAACAAAACTATCGGCACCAAAAAGAAAATATTTCACAATAGTAGACGCAAACAAAAACATCTGCCTTGAACTTGACTGGTCCGCTATTTCTTCGTATCGCGTTGTACAGTTTTTGACACTTAATGTCGAAGTAATAGCCGAAAAGCAACTTCAAACGGCCTGTGGGGAGGAAAAGGATGACAGACTAACATACAGCTGTATCGCGATGTGGTTCGTTAATGGCCTTGTCCGAATCGGTCTGGGAGCCTTCTGTCAATTAGCCGTGCGCCCGCCCAACGTTCCGATAAGCCGATTAATCATCATTGCTGTCGCCTACTATCGCTACCATCGCTGCTTGCTTATCACCAGTCCTGCCCGATCACTACAAACTTTGCTCCGACAGCCGCAGTGCCAACAAAACGACGAATTAACGGCAGTATCGCATTAAAAGTGTTTGCCCTGCGTACCAGCTCGCCCCATTATGACGGCGACTTGAAACGACACACGTGACTAGTTATACCTAGCAACAAATATAATGCAATTACTGCCAAACAGACGATGTTGCATTCACAAACATGGCAAACGATTTAAATCACGGAGTATGTCTCCATTGTGTTTTAATTTCCAATTTGGCCGATGTTATTTAATCAGAAGAGCTACAATCGCGCTCAAGAGACGTTCAATGGCGTTTCCTCTTTGCAGTGTCATTAAAAACTCTGAATTCGCTGGCATGAAAGGGCAAACCGCGGCCGTTGAAACGACAACATTAATTATGTGCGTTTTTCGTCCGCCAAGACGACATCGTTGTATTTGGATACTCGCCCGCGTGCGATCTCTTTCTAGAGGGCAAGCACTTCAATACGTGCTTTATGACATCGTAACGACGGTAAAGAGCCCGAACGGTATCGCGCCCTATTTCCGTAAATCCACCGTTACCAGGTCGTCGAGTTTTACCCAAAGGACCGCTAAACAGAATCTTGTCATCGAAACCTCGGTTTACTGCGCGTGTGTTGTTAGGCCGATAGCTAACTCGGCCCAAAACTTATCGCTTATCCGTTTCGCTGCGTTAACGCGCTGAGAGGCGTTCTCCGTTTACTAAATAAACAAATAGCTTTACGAGATAATTGCCTGCACACAGCCGACGGCAGCTTCGGGGTTTGCCTTTATTATTCGCCTGGTGCGTCAGTCAAGTGGCCAAAGCAAGGTGAGCGTAAAAAACTCTACGAAGCACGAAACAATGCTCCGCAGTCCTGGACAAACCGCGCTAAGCTTGCACACGTGAACGCTTCAAGTTTCCTTATCTTTCCACAATAACCCGTGTTTTGTGAAGTACACCAAGTGTTTTCTGAGGTTTATGATTTAGGCCCAAACTGAACCCCGCGAGGTTTTCTGCAGTCGCATCAGTTTGTCGAGCTACTAACAAATGTGACCCCGTGGTAATATGTAGCATATTACCTGGCGTACCTTTCCAATGAATACCGTCGAACAAAAAAGTCGCTGTAATATATCCTCGGGTTATAAAAACCCGCTTTATGACTCAATTTAGGAGAAGATGACGACGGAACTGTGTAATACCTGACACTCCCAGGTTGATCCACGCGTGCCCAGCCCCAACGCATTTTGTGGTGAGCAACCTAATTAAATTCGCTTCCCCTCGCGCAAAATGAAACCTTACGAGCCCACTGTTGCCAGCACGTAAAGCAAACAATTAACGGACGCACGGGCTATGTAGTTGCGTTTTAATTTCCTCACCGGGCATGGTTTCGCATTCATGTGCTTCCAGCACGAATTAGATGAAGACGAGACGAAAATGTATGACATGTTAGGCTTGTGCCATGTGGAAGTGCGATATGGAGAATCAAAAGATTGAAAAAAATTCAAAGAAACACTTACTATTTTATCTGGAAAGGCGTCCAAATGTCTTTTCCTTCTCACTTGTACGCTTTCTTCTCGAAAACTAGTTTGGAAAGACCCGTTCTTACTGTCTTTACTCATCGACTGCCTGTACACCTTTCGACCGTATTTTGGACACTCAATTCTGGCAAAACCTCGCCGTTTCTTCACGTGCCGCTGGCAGACGTAAGCGCTAAGCTGTGGCGCCTAAACACACGCTCGGTGTTTTTACTCGCGCGCCACCGCCTTTTTCGTCGTTTTCGACTCTCGCAAAAGGCGATGTTTCACTGCCACCTGTCGCTATTTGCCGCGTTTCTGACGTGCTCCACAATGAAGGTGCGGGTAAATAACATTGCATATTCATGTGACCTCGAATTTTGCCCCGCTGTTGGCTGTCGACGAAGAAATGAAATCTTTCATTAGATCGAAAACAGTCATGAATATTTTATTTGTCGCAGCACTAAAACGCAATAATTCTGCACACATAGCTCTTATCGCACTTAAGCCAGTGCCTAATTTACGATCACTTATGGTTCGAATTTCTGGCCCGCTAGGCTGTCTACCAGCTCCGTACCTGTCACGACCACAAGGCTAAAGTGAAGAAATCAGCTTGTACCTGTTGTGGCGACGAACTGACCACCACTCGCGTTCCAAGTTCGTGTAATAACGATGCTAACATCAGAATATCATAAAGACCTGTGTACTACGCTATGAAGCGTATGTTCAAGTCGGCTTATAGATAACGGCTTCGCGTACTAAATGTTTTACACATACCTGTCTCAACTCAGCTGCCTCTCAATGCTTTGATTGGACCTTTTAAGCAGTACAACACTGTGTTATTTTCGCTAAAATCGGNTAACGGCTTCGCGTACTAAATGTTTTACACATACCTGTCTCAACTCAGCTGCCTCTCAATGCTTTGATTGGACCTTTTAAGCAGTACAACACTGTGTTATTTTCGCTAAAATCGGCGCCTGCTTTTCTGAGGCAACTTTTAGAAATCATTCTTACAGTACCATCCATAATCACCACAACCGTTAACTTGTGGCTTCACTTGGATGTTGCGACAGAAATGTTATGTGGAACTGATCGCGCCCCTTTATTGTCCTTCGTCACGTTCACGTTTTATCGCTTAACAAACACTGGCGCTAATGCGAGGCAATCCCGGCGCCAAGTCACTATGGCCGTGTTTCGCGCGCCCGCTCGGAATTTAAGTATCGCTATTCAAACTTTGCGGCAAACCCCGAGGGAAATATTGCCCCGAATTGCGCACGTTCTAATCGTTTTCGATGCTTAAAAGCCAATGTAAACCTGACTGTTGACTACGTGCGGTTTATTGGCGCTCCTGACGGCTAAATAGCGTTTATTGAAATTTTAAATGCGTAGTGTCGTTTGCTTCAAATCCACATACGTTTCTAATGCAGTCAGAGACTTGTGGCTCTCTTATAAATACTATAGCGCAAAAGGCTTGTTAGTTTTTGACCAACGCCGACATGTGAAATCTTAAAGCTTGCACAGCAACCAGGGCTTGAAAGGCGCTTGTCGGCGAAACTGGCAATTACATTAAAGCTAGTACAAGTGGCAATTTCGAACATATCAAACCTATTATCGACACAACCGCAACGCAATTTGCAACACAGCATACAGTTCTTGTTGACCTATCCTATTATTTCAGACTTACAACCTCACGACGGCTGTGTCGATTTGCTTCGGTGTGGCCCACCAGCGCACCGCTGCGCATTAATGAGTTGCGCAAATCAAATTATTTCGCCATTTTCCGCCACTTATATCGGCCACCAGGCGACCAAGCGTGCTAAAGCCTTCCTACATAATGGTATTAGGCGCACGCCTCGTGCTGCGTTGCCTGTGAGATTTTTTTTGTTTTTTGCCCCTTTTTAAGGCAATTAGATATGATGTGAAGCAAACTGAGTATCACTTTGAAGTTTGTAGGTAATGTTTTTGCCTTGCCAATTTTATGTTTCAGGAAACACTGTAATCCCATTGTGTTTGGAATAAGAAAAATAATCGCCTTAACTGAGACTCAGTACAAGCCACTGTAGTTGAACCATTTTCTACCTTGACATTGCAGGCAGCCAAATGATGTCGATGTCAAGAATGGTGCATCCCCGAGGGATGCCCCAAGGCGCTATGAACCCGTCTTGGGGAGGACCAGACCAGTTNTTTCTACCTTGACATTGCAGGCAGCCAAATGATGTCGATGTCAAGAATGGTGCATCCCCGAGGGATGCCCCAAGGCGCTATGAACCCGTCTTGGGGAGGACCAGACCAGTTTCAACAGGTACCAATGCCATTCATCGTATGGCACTAGGAGTTTATTGTTAAGCGATAATGCGTGTTATGTTGCAGCCCTTCCCAATGCGAATGCCACCCAGTACGATGCCTGGTCACAGCGGAATTCCGATGACAATGTAGGACGTTTTGTAAGCGTTAGATTTAATTTTGTGGCTAACTCGTACGTTACATTGCAGGCACGGAAGATGGCCAAACCCATCCGGACCCGTAGTAAGTTTACTAGATATAACACTATTTACAAAAAAACTTTAAGAAAGTCGAAAAACTCTAACATTATAAACGGCTGTTAACTTTTCCCGGCATTGACTTTTGTATGTGAAATACACCTATTTCTATTACAGGGGCCGCCTACTGGAGGACCTCCCGGAAACCCTATAATGAGAAGTCCACAAGGTAACGTTCACTGCATTCATCTACTTAATACACTTTTTGACATAATCCTTGCAGTACGAAAGTAAACGACTTTATCTTCATGTGCTTTCATATCATCACATACATGTCACATCACCTCATGTGCGTGTGCATTGGTCCAACAAAAACCACCACATTGCCTGCTGTCAAATCCACTTTAGCACGTGCATTTTCCCACACTTCCATAGGGAAGGCGTGCTTTTGTTCATAGAATCCATTCTGTCGGTAGCTATCCACAACTAACCTGTTTTTAGGCTTATAGTTTCGGGTGATGGTAAAAGGCACCTAAACTGAACAGTTTCTGAAAAAAAACTTATTACCAAGTCAACATGTTTTAAATTTCGCATGTTATCCAATCCTTTTCCCGCCCCTTGGTTGAAACTTATTGTACCTTACCTTCTTGTGCCCCTACCNCAGGTACCAATGTCATTCATCGTATAGCACTATGCTTCCCCTGGCGCAAAAGTTTGTTAAGCTATAATGCGTGTTATGTTGCAGCCCTTCCCAATGCGAATGCCACCCAGTACGATGCCTGGTCACAGCGGGATTCCGATGACAATGTAGGACGTTTTGTAAGCGTTAGATCTAATTTTGTGGCTAACTCGTAAGTTACATTGCAGGCACGGAAGATGGCCAAACCCATCCGGACCCGTAGTAAGTTTACTAGATATAACACTATTTACAAAAAAAAACTTTGAGGAAGCCGAAAAACACTAACATTATAAACGGCTGTAAACTTTTCCCGGCACTAACTTTTGTATGTGAAACACACCTATTTCTATTACAGGGGCCACCCACTGGAGGACCTCCCGGAAACCCTATAATGAGAAGTCCACAAGGTAACGTTCACTGCATTCATCTACTTAATACACTTTTTGACTTAATCCTTTCAGTACCAAAAGTAAACGACTTTATCTTCATCTGCTTTCATATCATCACGTACATGTCACATCACCTCATGTGCGTGTGCATTAGTCAAACCACCACATTGCCTGCTGTCAAATCCACTTTAGCACGTGCATTTTCTCACACTTCCATAGGGAAGGCGTGCTTTTGTTCATAGAATCCATTCTGTCGGTACCTATCCGCAACTAACCTGTTTAAGTTTTGGGTGATGGTAAAAGGCACCTAGGCTGAACAATTTTCTGAAAAAAACTTATTCCCAAGTCCACATGTTTTAAATTTCGCATGTCATCCAATCCTTTTTCCGCCCCTTGGTTGAAAATTATTGTACCTTACCTTCTTGTGCCCCTACCACAGGCCCCCGACCGGGCATGCACCCCGGTCCCCATCCGAGCCGATTCCCCCCGGCCCACGACCCCAAGAACCCAGGTGACGCAATGTCAGAAGCACTGCGCAAAAAAATAAACAATTTAACCGGCACTCGTAGTGGTTGTTGCAGTAATAGTTGCACTGGAAACCTTTGAGACATACTTGTTATTCAGTGTGCATGACCCTTTGCTTGTTGGCTGACCGACTGCAATACAAGCATGCTGCTGTAAGATTTTTTACTGTTGCGCACGAATACGCGTGCCACGATTTTGATTGGCTCTGTCGTTGTCAGATAAGTAGTAAATTGTTGCAAAGCTTGATTGCATGACCTATATAACAACAGCAGAGAATAATGCAAACTTACAAGAATGTTTACAATTATCGTTTGTGATTCATTGCTTTAATTTACCCGCCAGCACGCGGTCGTGTTGCTAAAAGTTGTTTCCTCATCCGTTATTGTTTTTTAGATCAAATGAACCCAGACTTTATGGGAAAACCGATTCCTCATCCGCAAATGTCCGCCGCGGTAAGCATTAACATTTTTTGTAGGCAAACACTGATAAGCCCTTAAACCGAGACAGATTTTACCCAAAACGATGAACATAACTCGCAAGGTTTCATTTTTTATCGGTGTTCAAGTGCTATTAGTCGTTTGTTTTTGTATTTGCAGAATCTATCAGTTTTCAGTTAATTTTTGTTCTCAATTTAAGACAAGTCACACATAAACCTCTCGTCGCTTAAAAATCACCAGGATGCTTAACAGACGTGCTCCTTAGAATTACAAGTTGTTGCTTTATTTAGTATCCTGTCGGCCAGGACGGAAATCTTCCACCCACTAGCATTCCTATGTCAGGTGGTCCACCATTATCAGTGTCTACTCCCAACATGAACCAACCGTTAAATGGAATGAACGGGTCCGGACCGGATTCGTCCATGATGGAGGGAATGCCCAAGGTGTGGACCTAAATTTTTGCAACTCGTTTAAATTTCAACCTAATGTTTTGCTCGGCACGTACTTGTGAGCAGTTTGTGTTGACTCTTCGCAGTTTCAATTTAAACTTGTACGGTTGGTAGCAAATTTTACTTCACGCAGAGCTCGCCAAGCAACAACATGCCGATGAACAACATGAGCGCTCCTGGTGGTCCGCCGCAGATGGGGCCACCTGGCGGACCGGGTGGCACACCGCACACACCACAAGAGGGCGATGACGGCTCTTTCATGGTGTCCAGTTTTACGGAGAACGTGAGTAACAATCCGCCAATGGGTTCATTTTGATCCCGGCGAACTACGCACAATGCGCGCGCTAGTATTGACGTCACAGAGTGATGACGTAGTTACCCGATCAGTACACGGGGACGACTGCTTGTACCCCTGTGCTCTACAACAGAGGTGACCTGAACTTGTAAGGGACAGAGACTGTTTGGGTAAATGTCCCCAAACGTACCAACCCGTTACTTTATCATAGTCCTGTACATATTCCTAAAACTTATAGCGTGATGAAATCAGTAAGAGAGATTTCTGCTTGTATACCGGTGCTGTTGATCTCTTTTCTAACACAACGTGACGAAGTGTTCATCAACTGAACCTAACAATGCTTCAGTTCTAATGAGATTCTCGCCTTTTTCGTTGAAATGAGATAAACGTGCGACATAGAGAACATAAATGTCACTGGTGCTATTTGCTGTATTTCTATCTTCACTATTTATTCGCTGTTGCACATACCGCATCATTGTTTGTTCCGAAACAAACACACATGCTATGATGATGTTAGCCCCCGTTTTGTATTTGAAATAAATCCCCAAGTCAACTGGTAAGAGTGAATTGAATACGAGTGAGAAAATCGCTTGCGCTCTCCGTCTTTCGCTAACTCTGCTTGCTGCGTTTGCCTGCTCTACATAAGTGTGCGTAAAACGCATGTTCAGTCATAAATGCCCGTTTGACAGCTTCGTTGACGATCGCGAAGCTATATAAGATGCCCAAAGAAACTGAAATGCATGATTTATCTTCATAAGCCACTTCAAACTTGTGGCACGTTCATAGCATGTCAATTCAAGTGTCAACCAATGACATTTAAAACACATATCAGCGTAAATGATGTCGTTCAGTTTCTTCAAGTTGTTTAATACCCTGGTACTAATACCACTAACCGTTCTTTCGGAACCTAACCCGACTCCTTTTGTTGTTGTTTTTGCATATCTTTTCGTTGTGCGACTGACTGTCTGCCTGCCTGTCGTCTTGCCTTTGCTGATGCTCCATGTCGCTGCATCGGGCGTGTCAAAACTCGTCTTCGGGTGACTACTGGGTTTTTCAAAATAACCGCCGCTAATCATCGCTCGTTCGACGCTGCTGACTTGCTTTCTATTAACCGCTTCATCCAACTGACGCGCGCACAGGACCACAATGAGTCAGCCGCCATCTTGAAGATCAAAGAAAGCATGCAACAGGAAGCAAAGCGCTTCGAAGCAAAGGATGGAGATGGGAACGGTGCGCCATCCAGCGCCGACTTCGGTTTTATGGCGTCTGTTTGAAACGCCGCATGGCCTCGAAACTGACCGGGCCCTTTCGCGTGTCTTGTTTCCGCTTCGTGCAGACAAAATCAAACTTACACCCTGAAAAAACACAGATATATCAACCCCAGCATGTTTTTAGCGGCATCTGTAAGTCCTATCAAAAGCACTTGACGGCTTGCACACTGGAGGAAGATCGACAGCTGCTATTCCCAATCAGCCGCTTGGATATCTTGAGACCTGCGAGACCGCTATAGGTCCCGATGTACGTCTTATTTGCGCTTGTGTGTTTTTGTAAGTTCTGGTGCTTTCTTTGTGTTGAACTTGCCTATGTCATTGGCTCTTAAGCATTGTTTGTCACGTGATCGCTGTGTGTGCGAGGAAAACGTCTGTAGCAAACTGTTGTCGCGATATGACTCTGTAATTGCGTCCTTTTTGTCCCAACAATTCGAACTAGATTCATCCAAAATCGTTTCTACGCCGGATAATTTTCTATCCGAAAAATTTTGTTTTTCTATTGCTGATCAAGCCATGACACTGCAAAAATGTTTGCCCGATTTCAAATGTCAACCTTGAACCCTGGGTGATTCAGCACAAAAAGTTAACCACTGTACGATGGTTTTGATATGACAATTCCTACACACAAACGTATCTCTCGTATCCCACACGTGCGCAGTAAGGTCACTGTGATGTCTTGTCCCGTCGCCCTTGTTATTTAAGTGGGACGACGTCGCATACAGCGCTGGTCCGACGCACCGCCACCTCTGTACAGTGTACATAGTGTGAACTTTTTCTGCCGCTTGTTAGGTACTCCTCGAAAACGTGCCGCATTTTTTATCGTGAGAATCGTGTCTATCCATTCATAAAAACCCGCAGAATCAATTTTCTTCGCAGTTATGGGCGTTCCGTTATGCCAGTAAACATAACCACTGAGGTTACGCCTTTTGATACACCCCTATATACACTGTAGTACCTGTGTAAAACGTTGTCATCCGATAAAAAAACCCATCAAGTATTACCAACCTTGTTTGTTGTTCATATATGGCCAATCGTAACAAAGTATGAAAACCGTAAATCTTGTCTTGGATCTGGTGCTACTTTCGTTTGCGATAAAGATCTTGTGCGAATTTTTTGTGTTACCGCTTTTTTCAGAATGTACTGAAGCCGTGTGTCCGTTACCAGAACACAGTTTTCATCATCTTTCCTATTTGCGTTTTTTGAGTGTCTCGTCCGTGTCTATCTTGTATTTAAAGAAATAAATCACTTGGGCCCCGTGTTCATGATTTCTGTTTTAGATTTAAGAAAGTCAACCATTTTAATAGTTAGGTGTAGGCAATGCTCGTGTACTATTGTACAAAATGTTTTTGGAATCAAGTTTTGTCTAACGTTAAACAGAAGCTGTGTAAATTGTAGCTGCTAGATTGCAAAACGTGGATTAAAGTACACCCACGGCAAAGTCAGCCAAAAGTCCGCACTAAATTTTCCAAGGTTGTCTGCGAAGGGAATTTCGAGAATTTTTGGCAAGAGGACGAGGCGAAATTAGGTGTCCGACACGCACGGAAGGATATCTTATTTCGCATGTCGGGTTGTAGGGTTACCGACTACGAATTAATTGTAACAACACCGATGTAACAGCAATCAAATTATAAGTCGTTGCAAGTCACACAGTCTGTTTTTACATCTGTCTCCCACCAGTGGCAGCGTCGACCAACTCCAGAAATCTGGCGCTATAATCGACCTAACCTTTGTAGCGAAACAGCAAGGGTATCATTCACAACCACATTGTTTTCGATTCCCCTCCTGTTGAATAGATGGTTACACAATACCTCACACCAGAGGCGCTATGGAGTGCGTCACCCGACACCGCTTACATGGGCTGGCTCTGGGTTACCCGGGTTACAGAAGCCGTGAATACCGGCCGGACAATGCAGCCACACGGGCCGCCCTTGCGTTCGAACATATATGGGGACATGCTTTTTTACTTGTTGAAACAACAACTCCACTGCTGGTCTCAATACTCGAAATTGCGCCCATTATTTGCGCCAACTACATTGGTCCCGTGTACACACAATTCTGGCTTGTCCGCCGTCACGTCAACCGACCGTGAACCGCCTGAAAAACGTCACTTGTGTGTCGTCGGAACTTTCTCTTGTTTCACTGATCCCGCTTCGACAAAGCGCTCTCTCAGTTCCTTTGTCGGCCGTTTGCTTTCAGCTGCTGTTTTGTCAACACGCATTCGCCATTTAGCAAGCTGTCAGGTGTCATGTCGAATCCTTACAGTTCCGCATAGTAACCAGTAAAGTTACGAAGCACCAGTGAATGTACCAAAACAAGTTTGACAAGCTTTAGGGTGCCGTAAAAACATGTTAATCTAGTTATTATTGTTGATCCTTTCAGAATAGGTATTAGAGTTGTTTCGAATCGCAATGCCAAACTACAACACGCCCGGACATCCGTATGGATCGCAAAGCATTCACGTCACTACAAGTCCGCTCTACAAAAGCAAGGACGGAAAGTCAGTCAATTACGATGCTTAATGAATTTCAATACTACCATGTCAGGGTTCTACTTATTTAGCATCGTTGTGGTGAATTCCCGATAGCAAAGAGGTTTTTGTGTCATTTGAAATTACAATCATCCACATTAACTTGGTGGTTTATTCTAATTATCAGCAGTTAAGTGATAACACAACATTAGTTTAAATCATGTACTTTAATTTTGTGAATGCATTAGGCACTGCTTAGATGAGGCAGTTTGTAGCCAATGGTACTTGTCCCTACATTGACATACTACGCCGTTTCTACTTGCATGGACCAACTGTTTTTCGTGTTATGTTCATTAATTGAAAACCAGTGTTATAGGCTTCATCTGTGACCACGATCCGTTATCTAGAAATTAAATTGCTGAACGCTTCAATATAAAACCCAGCCGAGCACCGCAAGGGTTGTTCAAGTTGGCTAGTTAATCCTTAACAGCACTTCGCGAGCTCTTGGTACATTAGTTTAAGACTGACAGTGATTGTTCGCTAAGACGTTTATTACAAGCGAACGGTTAACCTGACGCCATGCAAACTCGTCGACAAGCTCAACAATGGGATCTTGGAGTACGGATTAAATTGTCAGCTTATTTAAAGCCACAATCACTTTTTAAACCACAAGAAGTTGTTGTAGGGATTATACTTTTGATACTCTTGCACTGTTTCTTTTGTTAATTTGATTTGCTGAATGCTCTGTCAACATCGCGCGTGTCTCCAAAGCTAAGCCATATTGCCTGATGGTGAAAGTACGCTACCTATTGCTGTTAAGTGCTTTGTTTGTTTTAGATATGACTACCCCCTCATGGGAAACCTCAACTTGACTACCCGGCCAAATACAGGTTTTCAACGAGCAAGTCCTCGAGAGTCCAACTCCTCTTCCCAGGAGTCTTCCCCGAGATCTCCAAGAGCAAAGACCGCCCCACCGGGATACAAAACCATGCCCCCAATCAATAAACATAAAAAGGTGTTATTTCAATTGCGTTTTTGATGGGTATTATTAATTGTGCTAAGGTCAGCATGATGGTGGGAATGTAGCAATACCGCCTACATCTGACTGACCATGCCATAAATACCAACTATAAGAATAATGTTTTCGTCTTAAATCTTGAGCCCTTGATGATACATGTTGTTGGCAAAGTTTGAAAATCAACCGAAACAGTCTATTTGCACATGTTGCTTACAAAAAGGTCGACCTATACTTGGTTTGTAATAGATTTGTTTAAGAACCAGTANTGTGAGCCTTTTGGCCGAATTTTGAAATTTAAGCCTGGCAACCCTGATGTTGCTTACAAAAAGGTCGACCTATATTTAGTTTGTAATAGATTTGTTTAAGAACCAGTACATACTTGTAAAGCTGCTTTCCTGTTTCTTTCATATCAGTTGATCACGCTCAACTTTCGACAACTGACACCGTGGTGCCGTGACATGTATCGTTGGTTCACTCCTGATCCTAGCCAAGGTGTGTGGCATGACAAGGAAGATTTGGACCGATATCGCCAACAGGTCTTTCGAGAACGTTTGCCAGCACAAAGGATATTTCACGCTGAGAGAGGACTAATTCCCAACTACTCTGGATATGTCCCAGGTATTCCACTTACGTTAAGGAAACAGTTACCATTTAGCTAAATTTTAGCTCGTACTGAAAACGACAATTCAGCAGTGTTACTGTTCAGCTGGGTTAGAAAATCGTTTGTCACAGCGATTGTTACGTCACTAAGTCCATTACAGAAGATAAAATGACAACGATTGGCGGAATATGCCACCAGTGACTATTTAAATTTAACCCAAAAATTAATCAAGCGTTGTCCCTTTATACCATGCAGGTCAAAAGTTTCGATACGGGAGTACATGGGCGAGAGAAACAGTTAATGCGAACAGAATCGGTGTTCCAAGAAGATGGGAATCTACTTCACTGTTTGAAAATCGTCCAATCGG
>QXVZ01009356.1:0-21814 GCA_008931825.1 Phallusia fumigata | reverse complement strand
ATTTGCAACAAATCCGAGTATTACTGAACCCAACACCAACCGTGGTGCAAGGGTAGAAATGAAGGTTTTTTTTGTAACTGATTCGTGCTTACGTACTTTTGTGGATTCCATTTGTTGTTTCCACAAAAACAATCTGTATTTGGCGTAACATTGAAAATTGCCAAATTTTCCATTATATGTCCAACAGGACAAATGGTGTAAGCATGTCACAACCGTGATTTGGTAACGGCGAACTTCTCACTCAAATCGCAGTACGCCAGGCGTGCAAAAGTCACCGAATCATAGTCAGTCTTTTAAGCGTAGTTTTGCCCTTCCTGAATGGAAATACTTAGAAGGCCGGCTCTGATTCGATATCACACCTAGCTGGCTTACTGGTATTTATTTTCAAGATTACTTCTTTACATTCCAGCACGGTTTCATCTGCCATCAACGCAATGGCAGCTGTGACATTGGAAGATTTTATAAAGCCAAACTTATCTCTATCACAGCAGAAGGAATTGTGGTTTTCAAAAGTAAGTTTTGGGCCAAAAATTACAAAATTCACGGAACAAAGTCTCGGTGCTTTATAAGATTATTCAGTTTTAGAGCTGCTACTCTAAAATCGGCTCGAATGGAATAAATAATAATCATCAGATCCGCAAAATTTCCATTCACAAACCCAGTCATTATGTAGCAATCGAATAACCGCCAGGCCAACATTTTCCACATTGTAATGGTTCTGGCAGGGTTTGGTTTCATTCTACGGTTGCCTTTGTCTCGCAATGGTCGGAGTCGCCGCAAACATGGGTGACGTACTTGGGGCAGCTCTAAGCCTAAACGGGATGATACTCGGACCCACCTTGGGGCTGTTTACAATGGGATGGGGATTCCCCTGGGTTAATTCAAAGGTGAGTTGGTTCAAAATCGGCATCCACTAGGGGCAATGTTTTCTGTTTCGAAGCATTTGTCTAACACAACGAAATTCCAAATTTAGATGATCAAATCCTTTCCTCAAAATTCTGGTCTCCGCGACGTTTTTGTTCTTGTAATTTTCACATGGTTCGAACCTGGGACGCTTCCTAACACGAATCCTGTGGATATTTTATTTTGTCTCTGCAGTGTATAGCAGAGGTGGACAACTTCAGCATTAAAATAATCGTGGATTGTATTATTCGTTACAGGGCGCTCTGTGCGGAGCGGTCGGGGGGCTCTTTGCTACCACCTGGTGTGTAGTTGGGAAATTTCTTTACCCAGTCCACAACCAATACCTCAGAAAAAAGGATCTAACAATTCAAGGTTGCGAGTTCCATAACGTCACTAGCTCTTACGTCACCGCGAGTGACGTCACCACGGTATTAGGTGAGGATATAGTGCTGTACTTGGCAAGTTTAACTTAATTCTATTTTTCAAAGGCAGCACAGAATCAGTACGGGGTATGGAACGTCCTCCCATCGCCGAGTTCTACTCGTTATCTTACGCTTATTATCCTTGTCTCGGATTCCTTGTTTCGCTGTTGGTTGGAAATCTGGTGTCGTTTATAACAGGTTGGTTTTAGTTTGCGGTATTCGGTTGCAGGTAAAAGCAGGGTCATGGTTAAATTCCGTACAGACCAAAACATTTTTTACTGTAAGCAGATGTGTTGGCTGGTTTTAATCCCAATATATTTGCTAAACTCGTGTTTGCTGAACAAAATAAATTGTTGTTATGTTGCTTGTTTATTTAATCGTTGCTTGGATTTCAGGTTTTCAAAAACCGAACCAACTTCCGCATGGTGTCACTATCGCGTTTTTTGACCATCCGTTGTTCGCATGGCTTCCAGAAAAGGTAAAGTGTGACGTCATAGTGACGGTTACATGTTGAACTATTACTTAATTGCGACGTCACAGGTACGTCACGTGCTTCGTTACGGAATCGATTACTCACGTGACTCGAAAGATGCCGAAGACGAAATAAACAAACGATTCGAACTGAAAGCAGACGTCACAAACGAAAAGCGTTCTGTAGATGACGACACAAAGGAGCAATGTTTAATAAATGACGTAGCGTAAAGTTGCGCAATTTTTAAGAAAGAAATGTCACCAGCAACTATGGCAGAGCTACGGCGAATCCAATCCCTTAGGTTCAGGCGTAACTTCGAAACTACTGCAGTTGTGCATGAGAAGTTGTGGTAATTCGTTTCGATAAATTATTAGCGGAGATCAGCCGGTCACCAATTGTCTGGTGAATGTTGCTTCAGTTTTGTAAATCTAACCATCGTCGCTTCCATTAAACAGTAACTTGCCTCAAATAAACCTCACATAATAATCAAACCATGTAAAATAATTGGTTTGCGCTATTCTTCGGTTTAAGTAGGAGGTAGTTAGTGTTTAGTAGCATTAGCAGGATTCTTGGGTATTATCAAAAAAAAAAAATAAGGAAAAAGTCTGTCGTGTTTTGTTCGGCCAAATAAAAGTTTAAAAAAGAATAAAAGTTTAAAATGTCACCGATTCACCCAGGGTTGTGGGACAACTTATTGTCAATAATAGACAAAAAAATACAATATGTAGGCAAATACAGAAGATACAAAACAAAACAGGATTCACTGGACAGGAAATTTACCTGGCTTTTAGGCGGCGTTACTAAACGAACCGAGTACGAGAGTTGGAACTAAAGGTTTCCTGCAGATAACTGAGGAAGAATGTGGTGATAAGATTTGTTATAACGGACAACCCTGGGTGAATTGCATGACAGACTCGTAACTTATCAGGTTTCAAGTTGAGGAATGTGGCTTGTTGGAAGTTGGAGAATGCGCAGATGGTTGTGCATTTCCTTTAAAAAAAGTTTTTGTGTTTTGGTTTTACGTTTCGACTCAAATTATTTGCTGGTAAGTTATAAAATGTCTATGTTTTGCGAAAACAGGGTATAAAAGCTCAACATGCAAACTTATGACCAACAGCCACTTTTGTGATGTTTACAGTGTGGCTTAATTTGTAGATAGTTTTGCTTTAATCCATTAATATTAAAGAATAATTTACCATCGTGAAAAAGTTACCAGTAGTCCCATCCATAACAAGCTTCATTCCAGTTTTCCCATAGCTCATCCATTCCGTGTCCTTGCGTCAATTCCCCTGTATTTTGAAACCAGCATAAATTATTTGGCAAAGGAGATTACTTGCTATTTGCAAAACCGATTTTTATAAATAGCCAAACGTTTCAAACCTATTAATAAAGAGTTTAGAATAATCTCAAAGCTATAGTTTTAAGCAACCTTTCCTCTCTATGCCAGTTTAGTTGATGTGCGTTTGTGGGAAGTTTAAATGTTTCCGTTCATCTCCACCTATTCCCCTTCTGCGTTTATTTAAAGTATTTCTACTTATCTCGCCGGGTGAAGTTTCAAGCAACTCAATACTTACATCTGGGCGAAAATAAATAAATAAAAATACCGAAAATTCTTTTGTTTTATTCTACGGATTCAATTCCCTCATGTGATTCTTTCATTTCCCCGTGTTCTGATATTCCGGTTTAGCTCAAAGATCTTCCTGTGAAACATTTAAACAGTTGAGTGTTATAGTTTGGATGGGGCAAGACCTTATGACGTTCATTAGGTTTAGCTCCTTTTTATGCTTTCTGTGCAAAGTGAATTTTCTATTGAGCGTTCCACAACTGAAATCGTTAAAGCAACAAACCTTTCGGCGTTCTGTCATCTGTGGATTCCGTTTATGTCAGCGGACTGAAAAGATGACGTCATACAATGTGACAAAACCGATTGCCGAATTGGAAATTAAACGCAGACGACAAATTGAGGAAACGGATCGACTTCTGTTGTGATGGCAGGTATTGAATCGAAATATATGCTTGTAAAAATAATCCAGAACCTTGTTGAGTTTACCCGCAAGAATAATACAAAGGGCCGTGCACTGCCCTCCATATTATAGTGCTGTTCAACAACATCAGATGGAGTAAAAAGGAATAACAGAGAAGTGAAGAATAAGTTAAAAATAACAACAAGGTTCTAGGAATATCCCTATCTTTCTAGCGACATGTTGAAAAATTAACCATGCGGTTTGTCGTCACTTGTATGACGTCAATCCAGCCGCAGTTACGTCATCCCACAGTCGGTGATCTGGAAAAACAAAAACCCGCAATTACATGAACCTGAAGAATATTCTTCCGCATTCACAATCTGAATTACAATTCTTCTTCTTAAAATTTTTAAATTCAACAATTCCACGTCCTGGTGCGGGTTGCCCTTTGTAATGACCATAAATAAAATTGTACAGAAATTCGCAAGCACGCGATGTTTGGTGAAAAAAACGAAAAAAAAACTTTGCCAACAAAACGACTTTGGGAGGTAACTAACGTGCGATTTCTGTTTGTTCAGAGGCTCAAGAAAAAAAACTTATGAAAAGATTTTCATTAAAATGTGACAAATACTTTCTTTCCATTTGTATTTTGCTCCAAGCCTCAGCCGTTCACGTTTCTGAAGAGAGTTAAATGAAAAGATAATTAGGTTTATTTATTGGTCAAACGTTTTACTACAGCATAGTATCATATAATGATCTGAAACACGTTTATAAAAGCATTGGCTGTTTTTTTTTTCGGCCAGCATTTGCGTCAAACCAAGTCAGGTTTGCTGTCGGCGACAAAGCAAACCAACACAAATTAACTCATCACCTTCTTGTGCTTGGGGAGAATTTCCCAATCAACGGGCGACGCGCATTCCAACAGTTCTAATTGCATTCAACACTCACAGAAGATCTCGTGCATGTTTTTTGTAGTTTGAACTAACTTCGCACTGCATTAGCAAACTGTAAAGTATAAACAGCAATTTTCAAATTAATATTAGAAGCTTTTACGAGCGAAATAGAGCAGAGTGCATACAAAGTTATGGAACCAAAACACCTGGCAGTAACAAACAAAACGAGAATTATTTATTTTCGCTTTGACAGTAGAACCAAATTGATTAATCACCCTATCAGCGTCAAATCAAATCTTTAATTTGTAGTGTACTTGGCTTTAACCGATTTGATTGTCGTCAATTTGAAGTCTTTTCTACAAGTTTTTTTAGCGATTTTTTACTCTTCTTAGCGATTCCAGCGACAAGGATAAGTTGAATGTTGGATGACGCATCTTAAAATCTGGCGGCAGGCGACAATGTTTATCAACAAAATCAAAACTTTTACTTTGTGATATGCCGATATTTCTTTTCAGATGTTAAATTAAAATGGCAGTTAAAAGTTGGTTTTGATGATTTGTATGAAACTGCTGAAACTGTTCTGAGCGGTTTGGTTTCATCCTTTGAACAGATTCAATGGTAAGTGATACCTTTGTATGTTTACTTAACTCGGAATGTAAATTTGTTTTAAATAATTTGTGATTTTTAACTTTTGTTTTAACTCTTGGCGTTCGATTGGTTCCAAAACCTATATGTTTACTGTAATGTTTTGCTGTGAACATAGACTAATTTTGTTAGTTTAGAGAATCAAGTGTCTACTGCATTCAATAATCATGAATGAATTTCTGTAGTGCATGCATTTAGTTTTTGTAAGGACTGTCGTTAAATTTACTGTCTCACAAGCAGTCATTTGGTACAGTATATTTATTGTAAGAAATCAGTGACATTATGTTTAAGTTGAGATATTGAAAGATGAAGAGACCGGGCATTAAACAGCAAAACAGCAGATATAAAGGAAGTTTAATTGTAGCACAGTATATAACGTTGCCCAAAAATTAAAACACAAGCAAAAATAATCAAATTTTTACTTTGTACAAAAATGACAGACTTTAACTCAAAGCACACCATACTTTGCATTATTTACATGATTTACGAACATGATAGTAACTGGTAAACAAACAATAATGGCATTGTGGTACAGTTTTGATGAACTAAAGTGTCAAGCAAGCATTTTGTTCTGAAAAGCATTGTAAAATGTTACATACCATCTGTTTCAACAAGTTACTTTAACAGCAAGTGTGTAACCATTTTCACCTCGTTGAATCTCAATATGCTGCAGCCAGTAAAAAATCAACATAAAAATTAATTGACTTGGTAACAGTTTAGTTGACATTGTGGTGTATTTAAGTTGGTGTGGAAAATATGGAAAACTGGTTATTGTGAGAAGGTATTTGCAGTATATGTTAATTTGGTCAGTCTGTCAGATAAATAAAAATGTAGATATGTGGACAGTTTTATTCATTGTCTGTTGGGTCCACAATTTGTACTTTAAGTTTGATTAGTCCTGGTCGAATTGGGTGTGCAGCATGGCCGGGGTCTTGTGCACAGAAGACATATTTGATGATGGGATGCACAATTGGTTCGGGTTCAGGAGCAGGGTTGGGTTGTTCGGGTTCTGGTTCCACTTCGTGCTTAGCTGGTGGATCGGGATGGGGCTCAGGCTTTTTTTCCTGTGTTACCTTTGTTTCTTTGGTTGGATGCGTTTGGCTTAAAATGCCTTTTTGAAAGGAAAGTTTAAATCTTTTGAACAATCGGACAACTGCTTCACGAATGTCGACCCCGAACACGCAGTACACGAGGAGCAGAAATAAACCTTGGAGCCCGTTGACGATCACATTGATGTACATGAACACCACTGATGCTTCGTATGGCTCAACATCTGAATGGCAATTGTAAATAGGGTTTATAGTAGATGAATTGACAGTTGATTGTAGTGACTATGAATTTATTTGTTTGCTAATTTCCCTGCTTCTAATTTTCAGTGGTAATTGCAATTACTTATCAGGTACTTGAATCTTAAAATCTCAACTCACTTGTCAAGATCCCAAAAATGAGTCCAATTCCCAAAACTGGGAAAAGCATTAGGAAGACTTTAACCGAAGCTCTGACATCTTCTGTGGTGTTTCGCTCTCTGTGTCCAGTGTNTTGGATGTAATATTGGTAGAAATGTATGCTGTAGCATCGATGCCTATATGAATGATGGTAAAACTTAACTTTGCTTGTAATTTGTGGGTGCTGTTTACACTTACAACAGACAAGTTAAGAGCTGGAGTCCCTGGTAAATTCTGGAACAGGTTTTTGTAATTGCCATTGGTTGTTTTCCGGTCATAACGAGATATATTTGCATTGGGGTGCAGCTCAGCAGCGATAATCTTGGCTTGAGACAAGTCAGTAACTGAACTTGGATCAACAGTTACATCACTGAATGATATATCCTGTAGTTCGCCGCTTTGTTTGGTTGTGAGATTCTTGATCTGGATCTCTTTGACTTTGTCATAGCCTTGCACTTCTGGCCCCTCGGGTAGTGGAGTTGTGAAAAATAAAGCTAAAAATGTAAATTATATTACTTTTGATATTATCAAATAATAAAAGCAGTTCAAACTTTTTTGGTGTAAAAGTGTCACAACATATATCATTTTATGGTAAAAAAAGAGACCACAGTAGTAGGCCATTTAAAAAAAATTCTGTTTTAACTCTAAAATCACAAAAGTTGAAGACCAGATCACAGACTGGGCTCTATATGTTAAAATTGTTGTGTTGGGTCAACATACAAAAATGGTGCAAAAGAAATGTTTTGGGGTTCAAACTCTCATAATATGAGTTGGTGTATAACTTTTCTCACTTGTTTGCCAAGATATAGATGGATTTGTTGTAAGCAAAGTTGAAAGCTTTAATGGATTTGTTGTTGTGGTTGGTTGCAGAGTCGTGCTTGTTGTTGTTTCTGCCTGAGTGGTTTTGATTGTTGTATCTGCAAATTCAGGCATCATTAGTAAATATTGCACCCAGCTAATAGCTACTTTGTATAAGTTCTAACCATTTATGACCACCATTGCATTGTGCTATTGTAGGTATGACAACGACCAGGGCCACTATGAACCAGCAAGGTATGGTCATTTGGGAAAGTTTTTGTTTACAGTATTTCCATCACTTGTAAAACCATTTTTCGCCTTTCTTAAAAACAATACTAGCAGACTTTATTCTAAGCTTTCCTAGTTATTAATTTGACACATGGTCCGGCTTTTCAAATGTGGTTGATTTTTTAATAAACCTGTTTACCACGAAAATTTCCACTGCAATTTTACTTTGCCACCATAGTGGTTTATAATGGTATATGGGATTGAAGTAGGAACTAGTGAAAAGAAGTATTAAGTAGTAAACCTATATTGTCACAAAGTTTGTTAACAAAAAGAGACTGATACTTACTGCAATAGTGAGAAATGTTGAGACATTCTGTCGGTTCTGAATTTAGGTAGGCTAAAAGTTGGTGCTGAGGAATTCCCAGAAAACCTGGATATAATACCAAGTTTGTTATTTTCAACATTATCATTTGGTTTAAAATATTTACGATACGTAGTTTACTATGTTGGTAATTTATCACACTAACTTACATGCTTCGTAGTGTGTGATGAAAATTGTGATGTCTTGTTGAGCTGTGAAACATGTAAACATATAACATACGTACACGGCTATAAATTGTGTTAGGTTGATTCTTATATTGTAAACTGTAATGTATATTCTTTTCTTCCTAACAAATAAATTGGTTTACAATTGCTTTTAACTTTAAAACTACAGCTAGCTGTTTCGGTACGATTTCTACACCGCATGTAGTATAGAAAGATATAGAAACACATATTTTCTTGGGTGCAAATCAGTTTTTGTACACAAAAAGTGATGGACCCAGTCCAGTGGTTGTTTCAAAACCTTGCTTGATTTTAACAGCGTTGCTTCAGTTGTATAATTTCGTCCAATACTCCGAATAAAACTCAGCTTTTTTTAAAGAACAAACAACAACAACAACCTAATAACTCAGAGAAACTGCTTACAGCAGGGAGCTCGGAAAGTTGATTGTTTTAATTCTAACTACCTTATTTTAAACAGCATTACCCTAGCTCTTATAGTTTGATATAAAACACCAGCTTAAATGCAGCTTTAATAATTGATAAAATAAAAATCCATTAACTCAGAGGAACTACATAAAGCAGACTGGTCAAGACGTTTCTAAAGCTTTTCTATGAAACTAATGCGCGCTGGTTTGCTGCTTCATTTCCCTGTTACCGCGTCAACACTGGTTTATTCTTACCCAAACTTGGTGGTGAAAAGGATTCGATGAATTGCAGTTTCACTTCGACTTCTTGTGGAGTAGGTTTGATTTCTCTCATGCAACAATTCGCTCCGGAACAGCTGGATTCTACGTTAAACAAACTTTTGCTTTAGATAAACTTAAGCCAACGAAGCAATATCGTTGTAACACAAGACGTATTAAGCATTACTTACCAGAGTTGTTTAGACGATTTATATTCGCTTTTTCCCCTTTAACGGCCCCTGTAACGACCACAAAATTATTTGCACGACAATGTACGCGAAACTAAACAACACAAACTAGTTTAATACTTACACGATCCACGACGTCCATCGACAACCGGCAGATGTGCTTGATATGGTGCAAACACTGGAAATATTTCGTTTATTTGCGTTTGCAATTACTTTGGGCCAAAGGACTTAGTGAGATTAGCGTTAATGTTCGTTGCGACAAAATGTTAACCAAAAAAATTTGCAGTGCAATATGAAGGTGACTTACTATAATGAAACTAGCCAAGTGTTGCACAGGATAATGATCGCCAACCCCATTACCACCCGAGCATAAGGCTCCCAATACATCGTGTCCAGTATTTGCCGCTACTGTTTTTTGCAATAAATTTGAGTTGGGCCCAGTTCGTAACTGTTGTGAGGACCCAAGTGCGATTTGCTCACTGAAAGTTAAAACCGAACTAAAATATAATCCGGAGGTTTGCAAAGGTGATCAGCTCCTGGAATATCTTTGCAACGCTTTGATGCCACCCAAGTGCAACGCTTTGCCTGGGTTCCTTTGTAAACTCAGTCTCGGCTTTGCCAACCCACAGTTAAAGTCTAACTAAAATAAATCCGAAGTCTTGAAAGCCTTTGAAATCTTAAGTTTGGGAAGAAATGAAACATTGGTTTACGCCGATAGTTTGGTTTACCCTCAAGTGTTCAAACAGAAATATTATGCTTAAAATCTAACCGCATGTGCTGTTGTCTGTGGAATGAAACCGGCAAAGAAATAATGTGCAATCTCGGGAACCAAGATCTGGAACAAATTAAAACGTCAAAATTTGCTACATTTCATTATAATGCTTATATCGAAACCTGAAATATTTAAGACTTTATATACCTTTAACACACTGAAAAAAGTACTTAGTACCAGCAAGAAAGACTGCCAGTTTATGTAAATAAACTTGCGTCCTTTTTAACATTTTGATCTTGCCCCTTCTTGATACTTAGTTAAACCAAATTTGCTTTGTTGTTACGAAAACAACGCAGAGAATAATAAACAACTCAACTTGTATATTCCCAACAAAACACTTGAATTGCAACTTACCGCAATATTCTGTTGGATATTGTTGGTAGGATTCGTGGAACAACATAAAGATAAACAGCAACTTGATGACGAGTCGAACTTTGGTGTATTTTAAATTCATATCGCTTACATACACTCCTTAGTTCGTAAAAGCAATCAACCTGAAACAGTCTAGTTTACATCTGTCGAATCTAGATTACATCACAAAGCTCCCCAATATCGGAAAAACTATCAGCTTCTTAAAATAAAAAAAAAATACTGTACTAAGAATTATCAACATATTTCTATTTAGTGTTGAACTGGTATTCAACAAACAGCAGAATGTGATGTTGTGATACTGCGCTGAATGCATTCCTCTTTTCTCTATACGCATTTTAGCTTGAAAACATGCAACCAAACGTCATCAGTAGCGATCCTGTGTGCTCTCAGTTCCGTTCCGTCTTGCGTTGGAATCACTACAGGTTAATTGATACCTGGCTGTGGTAATTTTCCTCTACGTTTAACTGTTAAAAATAATTTGGCGGGGAAATTTTTGTGTTTCCACCGTTTAAAAGGTGCCGGATTTTTCTTACACTTGCACAAACACATTGGTTTTCACACAATAACAATTTAATAGAAGTAATACAAACTAATTTTGGTCGTTTTTGTATTTAAGTTACTTTCGTTTGGTGGCACAAGTACCCACACCGAATTTCAACCGGAATTGCCAATTTTCGGTTTCGACCCGAACTTTATAATCAAACTTATCCAAAACCGAACTTTACTACTGGACGACTAATATTAGGTATTGTTCAACCCCAGTTTGCTGTTTCAAATTGTATTGAAATGCCAAGTACTAATGCATTTGCAACGTGCGAACGTCAATCAGCAAGATTCAGTCAAATTCGGTTTTCGAAACTATCGGAGTCGTTTCGTTGTATGACCAACTAATACGCCACCAAGCCGAACACATCTATGACATGTTTAACAATCAGGGAACGCAGAAAGTAAATGACAAGTTTTGTGGACTATCTTAAACCTGCACTGCTAACATGAACTTGCGAACGACAAAACCTTAGAAGTTGTATCCTAACCTTATTGTCAACACAATTATAATGTTTTTTTAAAAATTTTTTGAACCCCTTCATTTTATGCGAATTGACTTTCTGATCTAAGAAAAGATTTTTAGTTTTCCGTTGACTTACCCGATTTGGACGTTCCAAGTTTTTACCTGCCTGCCACCACTTATATCTTTAGTTGCTGACCGCGTTTGCCACCTAGTGTCGAGGTGTGCGTAATGTTGTTTACCATGGTGGCGCCCCAGAGCATACTGACATATAAATATTCCGGTTACTCAGTTGCTGAACCGGTACACATCATTATTCCCGTGTAGCTTAATTGGAATCTACTGCCAGGAAACTTGTACATAGTGAATACTCAGTGTTGCAATCGTTCCTACATTCGCTGTTGTCATTATCAGTACATGATACATGTCTTGTGTAAACTACTGTTCAAGTATGTGTCATGTTTCCATCCCAATGTACATGTGCGCTTAAGTTAGGTGGACTCGAATAATGGAGAAGTATTAACTACTTGTATACACGATCTCAAATAAACTCAACTTAACTCAACTCATTTAATTTGATCCAGTTTGAAGCAATGAACTAACATGAGCTAAGCTTCGAATCGGAGACGGGTTGTGGAATTTTTTTTTTGAATATTTTCCAAACTGTCCCAGAATTGTAGCAAGGCAATGTTGAAATGTGAAATCTTAATCAGTTACCGTTTGTCTAAGTTAAGAAACCTTGGACGTTTTTAAGCCCTTTATGGCGAAAGCATAATCAAATACTGTTGTGGTAATGCTATTTTTCGAAATTGATCCAGGCGTGTTATTTCTGCAAGTTTGTTTGCCTCATTGCCAACGTTTTCAAAACCAACCAAGACCAGCAAAGTTCAGATTTCCGATTACAAATCCTTTTCCTTACTTTAGGTTGACCAGCCTCGGTCGATATAGTCTCATCAAATTTTGCACTAAATAATATTTATTAGAATTCAAACAACAAAGTGCAAAAACCGACTTAGCGCGTCTTAAGCTTTACACAACGATTTAAAACGCAGACATTAAAGAATACCAGAAATAGCATCGCTGTGGTTTACTACAACTACTCACAGAAATAAAAATGTTAACACTGGATAAAATTTCAAACCGTTGTCAAAAAGCGTGAGACAAAGGTAAGATGCGGTGAGAACAGAAACAATGCAAAGTTACGAGAGCTGTGGCTTTGAGACCCTACGCTCATGTTGCGCCTTTGGGTAAGAGACCTTTAGGCTCGTGGGTTATGATGGCTCTATACAGTGGTAGTTGGTAGCAGCACAAAACAGTAGAAAATACTGATAATTTGCAACAAAATATGGGAACAATTGCATGATGTGTGGATTGCGCAAATGCGATGAAATAAATACCGACGTCTTCTATACAATGTCGTTATCTTCGTCACAAAATACCACATCACAATAACAATGTAAAATATCATTTCATGTATCGATTTGTCCGCGTGTTTCTGATAACTTCTGCCACAATTTGCTTGTCGTCTCAAATTGACACCAGCCCATGTTACGCACATCCGCCATTCTGTTCGCTGGAATCGCGATTTGGACTCTATATACATAAATGTTGACGTGTGCGTAGATGTGTTTGTGAAATTGTTACGCTGTTCTGGCAGTGAATGATGCCAAAAATGTTTACATTTTCACCAGATCAAAATGATTAACAAAAACTTGAGCGAAAAACGCAGATATTGAAAGGTACACAAAAGAAAATCTAAAAATCCAAACAAGTAAACTATACAATGCAAAAAATTGAAAAGTGTTTCATGTCTTTTGCTCGTTAATTGCCATCCTCCTGTTTTGTTGGCCGCGGTTTTAAAAATGCAGACAGCAGTGGACCGGCAACTCTTGCCGGGTGGTGGGGGTGCGAGGGAAGCCCTTGTGGGCGGGGGGTCGAACTGCCCCTTGGTTGTTGGGGGTGCGCACCGGCCCTTGGTTGTTGGGAGTGCACACCGGCCCTTGGTTGTCGGGAGTGCGCACCGTCCCTTGGTTGTTGGGAGTGCACACCGGCCCTTTGTTGTTGGGGGTGCACACCGGCCCTTGGTTGTTGGGAGTGCACACCAGCCCTTGGTTGTTGGGAGTGCACGCCGGCCCTTGGTTGTTGGTGCAGTACATTTGCGGCTGTTTGTTTTGACTGCGATGGCTTTGGACCTGGATCTGAAGGTTCGGTTTGCGAAGATAGGCTTGACATTGCTGTGTCGCCGACTGGTTGAGAGTGCAGAGGTATTTTGGGTCTCTTGACGTTGGTGCCGCTTTTAGAACCAGAATGAAGTTCTCCATTGCCGTGTTTGAGTTGAAATCTTTGAAACGAACGAACAAGCGCCTCCCGAACTTCGGTACCGAACACGCAGTAGACGAGGAGCAGAAATAAACCTTGGAGCCCGTTGACGATCACATTGATGTACATGAACACCACTGATGCTTCGTATGGCTTAACGTCTGGAACAAAATTGCCAAGCTGTGTATCCGAACTCCGTAAAATGACAAGACTCGGATACCAAAATGGCCGTTTAAAAACAGAAGTGCCGAAACTAGTAAATTGTGAATTGGTAAGGGTTTTGTTGCGAATAAACTTACTTGTTAAGATCCCGAAAACCAGACCAACTCCCAGACACGGGATGAGTTTAATGAAGACTTTAAGCGACGCAGCAACATCTTCTGCATCGTCCCTCTCCCCTCCCCCGGTGTTCTCAGGACCAGCTCGGAGTTTGTGGATGAACCAGATGACCCTGACGGCTATTATGACGTTTACAATGTAGATGACAGCCATAGGTATAATGACAGCAGCTTGGTGTGTGCCATACTGTGTTCCCACCCAGCACTTGTAGTACTGGTTGTAGGTTGGTGGTTTGGTGTCGATGTAGCGATTTGTTGGAAGCGCGATGGCNCAGTAACTGAACTTGGATCAACAGTTACATCACTGAATGATATATCCTGTAGTTCGCCGCTTTGTGGTGTTGTGAGATTCTTGATCTGGATCTGCTTACGAATGTCGAACACTTCCCGTATCGACAACTGAGGTGTGGCTGTATAAAAACTTTTGTGTTAAATTATACGAGCACCATACATTAATGGTAAAAAATACACACTGTTTGAAATCTAAAGTTACAGAAGTTGGTGGACAAGAGAGCATTGGCTGGACTTCAAAATTTTGGAGTTCAAACTCTCATAATATGAGTTGGTGTATAACTTTTCTCACTTGTTTTCTGAGATATAGATGAATTTGTTGTAACCAGAGATATAGATGGATTTGTTGTAACCAAAGTTGAAAGCTCTGATGGATTTGTTGTTGTGGTTGGTTGAAGAGTCGTGCTTGTTGTTGTTTCTGCCTGAGTGGTTTTGATTGTTGTGTCTACAAATGGCGGCATTATTAATAAATGTTGCACTCAGCTAATAGCTGGTTTATAAAATTAAAATCTATATGTTCATCATGTTGCAGTTTAAAAGTTACAAAGCACTATTGTTCACATTACGCAGTTGTAGTCATGATAAGGACCAAGTTGCACAATACTCAACTTTGATTGGCTTGCCATAAAAAGTGGGCGTATTATGAAAGTGTTGATTTTAAAAAGCTTTATTTCTTTTTATCATTTTAATAACATGATTTTTGAAAGAAGAACTTTTAAACTATTTTTAAAAACAATGCTGACAGACTTGATTTCAAAGTCAACGTTATAAAAGCAATGTCATGATTTTAATGGATCTTTTGAATAAAGTTGTACCAAAAAAATTTTACGTTTGTTGCGTTCAGAGCAGAATTAACCACTAATTAAGCAAAATAGGCGCGTATTCAGGGCATCAAGGGAAGGGGTGGGAGTGGTGTCTCAGTTTTTATTTGTACCGCCAAGCCGGATTTTTCCAGTTGATACTGTGTCGTCTGCTATACATGTTATTTTTGCAACAGTAGACAATAAGTTTTTCGTTAACAAGGGCTTACAGCGCCCCCCAGCAGTAAGGTTCGCTTTGTTCGTCCCCCACCGACTCTCAAGTCACGAGCCACCACTGTATGGGATACCGAGGTCTGTGGCGAAGCTTCGGTTCCACCGAATCAGCGATTTTACCGAATATTTGGTTTCGGCCGAATATTTTACCAGAGTGAAACTGGCGCACATTGCGATTGCGCGAAAACTAAAAACGATACGGTTTCGAAATTTTGACATAATATTTTAGGTAATTCAGACATTTCAGCGCACAAACTTTTTTGAAAAATTATTTTTTTTAATAATTAATACGCATATTTCAAATTAATATTCAACGATATGAACATCATGGCTTCATTTGTACTCCATCAAACTTTAACAGAATGTTCTCCACAAGCTTTAAAATAAGCCTAAACACGACGTCCTTGCAAACCGGGAACATATCGTAATATTCATAACAATTATGACATATTCACTCAAAAGTATTCAATGTGCGTTGGCCCTTAAAATCATTACAGCGCTTCCAAATTTACACATGTTATACTCTGCGGGTATATCTTTAAAATAAGCCATTGCAGAAGGTTCTATCATAACGCTAGCAGTACCAACTAGGCAATCGAAAATTCATAACCGATATTAAAAACCGACCTAAAAGATATTCAATGTGCGCTGGCCCTTAAACTCATTTGTACTTTTTTAGATTTACATATGTTACACTCTATGTGCGTATCTTTAAAATGAGCCATTGCTAAACGTTTTTAAATTTACACATACACTACCGGTATATCTTTAAAATGAGCCATAGCAAAAGCTTCCACCATAACGGGAACAGCACCAGCTACGCGATCGAAAAGTCATAACTATTATGACGGGGGGACTCAAAAATATGCGATGTGCGCTGGCCTTTAAAACAATCTCAACTCTTTCAAATTTACACATTTTATACACTACCGGTATATCTTTAAAATGCGCCATCATCTTTAAAATGTTTTGTTGTGATTCGGCCCAAAACCGAACACACACAAAAAAGCCAAGAAACATATAAACCGAATCGTGACTTTGCGTTTTGGATTCGGAAAAAAACATAAATTAGATGAAAAAATGTGTTTAAATAAACTATGGAAACAAATGCAGAGGCCGATCCCTTTGTAAGGTTAAGTGTGATTTAGGTAGAGATTGACAAAACGAATGATTTTCGTATTAGTTTTTAAATTTTCACTGCTTCTATGATTCTATTGTGTTTTATTATTGTAAAGGTAATACTTTAATTTGTTATCAATTTTTATTCTTACTGCAATAGTGAGAAATGTTGAGACATTCTGTCGGTCCTGAATTTAGGTAGGCTGGAAGTTGGTGCTGAGAAACTCCAGGAAAACCTAGATATATTATCAGTTGGTTTAAAATATTTACAAAACGTAGTTTACTATCTGGTAATTTATCACACTAACTTACATGCTTCATAGTGTTTGATGAAAATTGTGATGTCTGGTGGAACTGTGAAACATATAAACATACATACACGGCTAGAATTTGTATAAGTTAGGTTATTCTTATATTGTAAACTGTAATGTATATTTATTTCTTCCTGTATAACAAATGGATTGGTTTACAATTGCTTTTAACTTTAAAACTATAGCTAGCTGTTTCACTACGATTTCTACATCACATGTAGTAGGTATAGAAACACACTGTCCAGTGGTTGTTGCAAAAACCTTGCTTGACTTCGTTTTAACATTTTCAACAGCCTCGCTCCAATTCTTATAATTTAGTCCAATGCACCAAATAAAACCCAGTTTTAAAAAACAACAACAACCCAATAACTTATGCTTATAAAAGGGAGCTCAATGAATTTTCAGCATTTTTGCAGGAAAACATATTTTAAAGAAACTAATGCCCGATAGTTTGCTGCTTAAATTTCCCTGTTACCGCGTCAACACTGGTTTATTCTTACCCAAGCTTGGTGGTGAAAAAGATTCGATGAACTGGAGTTTCACTTCGACTTCTTGTGGAGTAGATTTGATTTCTCTCATGCAACAATTCGCTCCGGAACAGCTGGATTCTGCGTTAAACAAACTTTTGCTTTAGATAAACTTAAGTCAATGAATCATTATCGTTGTAACATATGACGTAATAAGCATTACTTACCAGAGATGTTAAGACGATCTATATTCGCTTTATCTAACCCTGTAACGACCGCAAAATGTTATTCGTACGACAATGTACGCGAAACTGAACAACACAAACAAGTTTTTCTACTTACACGCTCCACCACTCCCATTGACAACCGGCAGATGTGCTTGATATGGTGCGAACACTAAAATAGTTTATTTGTCTGTATAATTACACCAGCGAAGTGTTCTTTGCCCATTGCCGTCTTAACGTAGAATCTGATTCCGATACAACCCGAGAATAAGGCTCCACGTGCTAACACGTGTCTAATAGATGATTCACGGTTACTGATTTTTGTGCTTTAAGTTTTGGTCCCAGATCGTGGAAATGTGAGCGCACAAGTACAAACTTTACCCGGAATCCATTGTGAATTCGGTTAAGATTTTGCTCACCGACAATTAACATCGAATTGACAAAACCGAATTCAGATCTATGTAAAGCTGAACAGCTTCTGGGATCTCTTCCGCGCTAAAAGTTGTGGACTGAGCCTTACTTACCACATGTGCTGTTGACTGTGGAATGAAACCGGCAGAGGAATACTGTGCAATCCCGGGGACCAAGATCTGGAAAGTTAAAACAACAAACATTGCTATATCTGCAGCGTCGCATGTCTCGACATATTTAAGACTCTTATTTACTATTTATAAACTGGAAAAGTAAAATTGCTTAGTACCAAGAAAACTGAGAGTGTATCTGAATAAGCACACAAGAATTTTATCACACAGACGTTACTGTTTTCCATGTCTTCATCAGTGAATAAAAACCAAGTCTTTAAATTGTCTGTGTAAGAAAATACCATTTTTATCCCATTTATTTATTTTGCTGCCAACGAGTCTTACTTGCCATCAACAGTTGCAACTTTATTCCAAACCAATGATTTTCGACTGAGGATCAACTATCCCGTTAAATTAATTCACCCTTCATTAACTGAACTTGCAATGTTGTTATGAACACAACTTAGCCTGAGTGACACAACTGGCATCTTCCTGATTAGAACACTTGCCGCAATCTGCAACTTACCGCAATATTGTGTTGGATATTGTTGGTAGGATTCATGGAACAACATGAAGATGAACAGCAACTTGATGACGAGTCGAACTTTAGTAAAATTTAAGCCCATTTCGCAAAGAACTTACGCCCTGGCAACTTCAGTTTGTAAATTTACAACAATTTAGATTACAGCTGGCGAAACACAAAGATCCATGTCATATAAACTCACTTTTTCTGCAAAAATATCAGCTTAGGGTAAATAGACTGCCCGAATCGGTTCATGCTAGGAATTATTAGCACATATCTGTTCAGTGTTTACTTGATATTCTTCACTAAAATACATAACAGAATGTGTTATACGATTTTGATGCTGTGCTACATTCCATTTCTCTTTTCTCTAAACGCATTTTAGCTTGAAAACATGCAAACGTCATCAGTAGCGCTTCTGTGCTCCGATGTGTCTTGCACCGGAATAACAACAGATTTATTGATACCTGACTGTCGTGCATTTCCTGAAGCTTTCAGCCGAATTTGATCATGTTCTGGCTTCAGCCTTATGTCATCACAATATTATGTTTTATTCAACCTCAGTATGTTATTCCAAAGTGTTTTGAAATGCCAATTACGATTGTACTTGCATTAATCAGCAAGATTCATTCAGATTGGGTTTTCGAAACCTTAACCTTCGTTTCGTTGTTTGACAAACTGATACGTCACAAAGTCGAACATATTCGTGCAATGTTTAAACCTCACGGAAAATAAAAAGTAAAGGGTAAGTTTTGTGGACGTGAATCACTTATACTGGTTGCATTTGTAGGATTTGTATAAACATGTCTTCTCAGACTTTCTATATCCTGAGCCATTGGAGTTTTAGGTTTTTCGTTAATTTATATCTTTTCAACCTGTGATGTTCCCCAAGCCCAAAATACACTTTTGCAGAGGGTTGATTTTTCGCAGTTCAGGTTAAATAAAACTCTATCAAACACTACTTTTGTATAACAAATGTAAAATATCGTTGAAGTTTGGACTCTGATAGCAGATTCCCAGCACTGAATTATTTTCATCATATTTTCATATTATGCTTTTATAAACCCTTTCTGCACTTATTGTTGTGTTTCATTGCAGGGCAAATCTTTGAACTCCAACAGTGCCGTTGACTTTCGCGTTTTCGTCGTTTCAAATTCTTACTTTTGTTGCTGACTACGTTTGTCACCTAGTGACCACGTGTGCGTGATAATGTTCACCACATTGGCGCTACAGAGCGTGCTGATTACAAATACCCTGTTTTCTCTGTTGCTGGACCGACATTTTACTTCTTTAACCGTGTGTACATTGTGCACGTAAATTTGGTTTCACTTGAACAAGTTCATTGTAAAATGTACAATGATTGTCAATGGTTCCAAGAGAACCCCTTGACCTTCTTTGAAGCATTCACCTAGCATGAGCCATTGTAAGCTCGGAAGCTGAGGCGGGTTGTGGAATTCTGTGTTGGTTGAATATTTCCCTAACTTTTGTTCCAGGTTTGTAACAAGGCAATGTTGAAATGTGAAATCTTTTTCAATAAGAGAGGGGTTTTCCGAGTTAAATAAAGTGGATATTGTTAAGCCTTTCTTCAGCAAAAATTACTTGCTGTTTTCCGAATCAGGCTTTGTTATGAGAAACAGACTTTTTTTGTATTACTACAAATGTGGTTTCACTAAAGTTCTGAAATTCGTTGACAATCAAAGAATAGTCTCGCCAACTTTTGCAAACAGCAACATTTATAACAATTGAAGCAACAATTTGCAAAACCTTGATAAGCGGGTCACAAGCTTTGCAAAGCGATTTGAACACAAATATTAATCAATAAAATGGCTGAAGCCAAACAGTTACAGGGCGGACTTGTATCCCCCTGTTGACTGGTCCTACGCCAACTACTAACAGAAATTAAAAGATAAATGGTCGATTAGAGAGTACCGAGATGAAACTTAATGCAAAGTTACGTGAGCAGTATAGTACTGGGCACATATTAACATTAGTGAAGTTAAGGCCCATGTCCAGGTGCGTAAAGATGGCTTTATACAGTGGTAGTTGGTAGCAGCACAAAACAGTAGAAAATACTGATAATTTGCAACAAAATATTGGAACAATTGCTTGATGTATGGATTGCGTAATTGCGATAAAATAAATACCGACGTCTTCTGTACGATGTCGTTACCTTCGTCACAAAATACCACATCACAATAACAATGTAAAATATCATTTCATGTATAGATTTGTCCGCGTGTTTCTGATAACTTCTGCCACTATCGGCTTGTCGTCTCGAATTGACGTCAGCACATGTTACGCATATCCGCCATTCTGTTCACTGGAATCGCTATTTAGATTTAGGTGATTTAGCAAAAAGCTTAGAGCGAAAAGCGCAGATATTGAAAAGTGCACAAAAAGATAATTAAAAATCCAAATTGATGAGGAAATATTACAAAGCAAAAAGTTGAAAAGTGTTTCATGTGTTGTCACTTTTGCTTTTGTTAATTAACATCCGTCCCTTTACTTGGCCGCGGTGTTAAAAATGCTGATAACAGTGGACCGGCAACTCTTGTCGGGTGTTGGGGGTGCACCCTGGGGCCTTGTGGTGGGGCAGTCGCACTGTCTCTTCGTTGTTGGGGACGCGCATCGGCCCTTGGTTGTTGGGGGTGCACACCGGCCCCTAGAGTTTGGGGGCGCACACTGGATATTGGTTGTTGGGAGTGAACACTAGTCCTAGGTTGTTGGGGGTGCAAACTGGATCTCGGTTGTTGGGGGCACACACCGGAGCTTGGTTGTTGGGGGTACACACTGGATCTTGGTTTTTGGGGGTACACACCGGCCCTTGGAGGGTGGGGGTGCACACTGGATCTTGGTTGTTGGGGGTGCACACTGGAGCTTGGAGGTTGGGGGTGCGCACTGGATCTTGGTTGTTGGACTGGTTGGAATTGCAGAGGTATTTTTGGTCTCTTGACGTTGGTGCCGCTTTTAGAATCCGCATGAAGTTCTCCATTGCCGTGTTTGAGTTGAAATCTCTGAAACGAACGAACAAGTGCCTCCCGAACTTCGCTACCGAACACGCAGTAGACGAGGAGCAGAAATAAACCTTGAAGCCCGTTGACGATCACATTGATGTACATGAACACCACTGATGCTTCGTATGGCTCAACATCTGTTAAAAAATTAGCTACTTGCAAGCAATGTCTTGCAAGTGTGTTTTATCTACAACCTAAGGAGTCTATTGAATTTGGTATATACCCTGATTTAGCATTATGACATTCAGTCTTGGAAATTTACAGCTCATGTGTTGTAAATTGATGAGGGTTTTTTTGCGAATAAACTTACTTGTTAACA
>QXVZ01009355.1:16214-27266 GCA_008931825.1 Phallusia fumigata | reverse complement strand
AATTGAGGACCATAATAACTGTCTGGCAGCTCTGAGTTAGCAGTGGTTTTGAGCATAAAGCAGAGATCTGATAACAATCACTGTGTGCCGCATCAGTGCTGTTGCACTGATTGATATGCGTATAGGGCAGGACAGCCATGTTTACAGAACTGTAAGAATAACCACTATGAAAAACGAGCTAAAACTTTTGGTAAGACCCCAATTGTGATTATTTTAATTTTAAAATTTAACTTTTACATTTTGGGTGACAGTCTGCCAACCAAGGTGAACTGAGGTAAAAAGTAGTCAGTGCACAATTGCAAAAATTAATAAAAGAGGACTTCTTAACCAATTTGATCAGTGGGCTTACCTGTGACATTCCTTCATCTAAAATCTTAGTACCAAGATACTGGGACCAACACCCTTTGCAAAATATGTGTCCACAATCCAAGCCAGTCATAAACTGCCCAACAAAACAAAGGTGGTGAAGATATTATGTTAAGGTTATGCTGTGTATAATTTTTCCAGTGCACTCAAAGCAATACTTACACTGGTAGAATATGAGCTGCAACATATTTCACAGGAAACAGTACTTGAACCAGTCTGAGAGGACAGAAATTCTTTAGGTTTCTTTAAATTTAATTTGTATGAAAGCAATACAGAGCTTTGAAAACAAAACTTTACCAAACACTTTTTGAAAATTACACATGAAAAAAATGTGTAAAAATCTGCCAACAACATTATTTTGGATAGCTAGAAGGGAGGCTTTCACTTTTTGGGGGCCAAACTACTGGAGCTATGGGGTTAAACAAAGAGACATCGTTTAACAATTTGACCCATTTTAGGGGGCTGTGGGGTAACTGCTGGGGCCATGTGGTCAAACAAAGAAATTGATGGTGCAGAGTAAGGTGCAGAAAAATCCCCCTTCAGGAAAGGGACCCATAACAATGCTGAAACATTGGTATAATGCTCTAAGACGGAATTTGACCTACAATGACTTTTTTTTAGTTTGTTAACTTTCTGCATTATTATCTTGAAGTGAGTGTGCTTACTAAGCCGACTGTACATCACTAATTGCAGTAAAAGTTTTAAACAAATATATATGTGCCAAAGAAGATTGATTTGGTACCTGTTGTCTACAATGTTGTACTGACTTGAATGGACTGATCACATGTGCATCAGCAAATATTCTTTCCTGATTTCCTTCATATTCATAGTATCGCTCCAATAGTAGTTCTTTGTCCCAATTAAAGTGGGCAAGCAGTATACGTAAAGTAGTTGATGGGATCTGTAACCCATAGCCCAAAACATTGATGCTTGACACAATATGTTCAAACTAGAATATCGAATCCTAAGGATTCAAATCCAAAATTGCCGTTTAAATCAGGTAATTGAAACCGATATTATTTCATCAAAAACGGTGTGAAAACGAACATGCACAATTCATCTACAGTTTGTGTTATGTGAGTGGCATTTACAGATGCTACAGCACCGTTTGTTTCCATTAGCTAATTCTCATCTGCGAGTTTAACATGACACATAGTAACAATGCATCGTCGCAACAAATAAGCGGAGTGTTGCCATGATGTTGAATTCTCCGCATCATCAGCAAAAATTCAGATGCATGGTTAATCGTGCAACTCATTCTAGTTATAAATTTGTGGTGGGATTAGGGTGGAAAATAGTAGTTGCCTTACTGACTTAAGCCTTTACAATGTTCACATGTAACTGTAACGACCGCACATCTGACATAGTTTAGACTTTTTCTGATGCCACCTCAAATGTACAACTAAAATGAGTTAAACAATCAATGACGCATCTAACTTTTGCTAAGGCTGCAATAAATCCAGCTCCTGTTACTTGTGCACTTTTGGTTATTACTATTTTATGTCATTTCAATTATGCAGCTGAACATTAGCTAAAAATAAAACAAATCTGTCACTGCATGNACCGGTTTAAATTACCCGATATAGAGGTAAATTTAAATTTGAATCTGCATGAATTCAAATTTAATATTCCACTTAGAACATCCCTGCTTACATACATTGATGATGTCTTGAACTTCATTAAGCATATCAGTCATCAAGTGTAGAACATTATCAAGTGACAAACACTGGTAAGGGTAAATATCTTCTTCTTCTTTAGATTCTTCTATTGCGTTTTCTCTATCTGCCACCGGATCCCCAAGAAAGCCTTCATCTACTTCAACACAGTCACTGTCATTAGGCGCTTCTTCACATTCATCTTCATCTCCCTCATAATAACAATCATCAGAATCCATCCTGCATACCCTAACACTCTGTCCTAGTGCTTATGAATAGTTGTCATTGCTGCAGAAAGAGATGTTTTAACTGAAGTATCAACAAAGATGTTAAAGTCCTTTTTTTACCAAAATGCCTGTTGCTTGTGAGTTGAGGTGACAGTTAAAAGTGGACAGTGTATCAGCTTGAAAATCATCAACAAAACTGTTGGTTACAATGTTTTGGAAATAAAGATATGCATGTAAAACAGCATTATGCATACATAAAAGTGCAAATTAAAGCAAGTGAAATTGAAAATGACATATTGGTAAATCTTTCTTGTTTGGCACCACATCGTTTTAGGCTTATTTTATTAGTTCCGTTCTTACTATACGATCTGGAAAAGTCTGAAAAGGAACATGGGACAGTTAAGGCTTACATTAACGAATATGATTTTTAAAATAAGTGTATTATTTTGGAAGTGTGTGCACTAAAAAGCCTAAAAATTAGGGAATATTAGATTGAAATTCAATGTGTGTAAAGTTGGTGGCACAGGTGCCAAGTTTACACAATGCAAAATATTGTTATGACACAAATGTGTACAGTTGGAGGGGTGGTACTAAACACCGCATGGTACTGCATGTTACCGCATGGTACCGCATGATACCGCATCTTACATGGGGTTTCGTACACTCCCATGGGGTCTCAGATTACCCATGGGGTCTTTGTATTCTCCCATGGGGCCTCGTACACACCCATGGGGTCTCATTTTCTTCCACGGGGTCCCATAATTTCCCATGGGGTCATGGGGATATCATGCCTTATACCCTTTGATGGGGTTTCACACACCTTCCTAAGATATCATGCGGTATGATGTGGTATCATGCGGTACCATGCAGTATCATGCGGTACCATGCAGTGTTTAGTACCACCGCAGTTGGAGTGTCTCTCAGGCCATTACCTGCAGTATTTAACTTGGTCCCATAGTATTTCTCGTCAATACCAAATGCGGGCTAATTTTTACTGAGCTAACCAATGCCCTGCAGCAGTGGTTCCCAGCCTGTTTAAGCTTGCGGCCCACTTCAAAAGACCATTTGTTTTGGTGGACCACTATGAGATATTCTAAAAATGACCGTGAGAAAAGATAACAGTGGGTTATATCATATGGTTAACTTGAATTTCAAATTTGGTAGCTAAACTAAATAATTCATACCAGAACAAAATCTTGGTTTCAAGGACGGTTGTCACATCACAATTGACTTTTATTTTAATGTTTTTGTGTGTATGGCTCAAGCAACTTTGCTGAGACATAACGTTAAACTGAAAAGGTGCATTCACACAAATTGTAAACTATGCAACTGACTGACAATATTTTTTGGCCGCGGACCATCAGTTGGGCTTCGGAAGGGCTGTCCTAGCCCCTACACACAAGTCCAACTAACCGCTTGACTTTGGAAAATGGCATTTTGTGTGTCTAGATTACGGGGTTACGGAACGACGGAAACACAGAAATCAGCCATAAAGTGCGGAAAGGTGGAAAATGTGGCAGACTAAAAGACAGGGACGGGACTGAGATTTACAGACGAAGATCACAAGTCGTTCCAAATGGAAGGCGGGCTACAAATAAGCGTATTTGCGACGTGTCTGGACTGGGCCGTCACAAATGTGTATAAACCAGTGGGTAAACCAGTGGGTCGAACCGCTTGTTATATGGGCTCGGGTTTGGTTTGGGTCCCAATCGCTATTTAATGTTTTCAGAGATTCGGGTTCGGCAAACTAACCGGTTCGCACCGGATTGCGGGTTATAAACCGGTTTAATTGATTAGTCTTTATTTTAGCTACCGTACTTCCTGTTTTATGCGCCACCGTTTATGTTCTTGGCTGACTCACGCACTACAGAAACATGAAACAAACAAGAAACAACTGTTTATTTTTCTTTGGGTGTTAAACATGTTTTTTTAGTTAGCTGGAACCATGAAAAAAGAAAAACTAATCAATTTTTAAAGGGCTATATCGTGGTGAAGTTTTTCCCTATTTTTTAGTTTTTGTAACTCGTGGGTGTTGTTCATCAGATGCTGTGTCGTTGAACGAACGACTTGTTGCAAACGTCTGTACCTGATTCCACACTTGCTGCAAGTGATTGGTCTGTGTCCCCACGAAGTAAATTGTGTCCAAGACCAAGATACACACAGGCCGCTTGAAGATGTCATTTGCCTCACTTTCCCTCAAATACCCTTTTTTAAGCCGACCAAAAGCACTTCAAAAATTATTTTTCAAAAATTATTATTTTTCAATTTTCAAGTTTAGGGGCTAATAATTGGTTAGGTAATAACTTTTTTAGATTAAGACGATTGAAGTTTTTTGCACAGCTTTGGTATGTTGCTTAGGATACCGCCTAGTTTACTGCGTCCTTAACTGCACGCTGCAAAGTCGTAGTCCAAGTAACATTGAACTTACAAACGTATTATTAATTGGTTCAACCTAAATTATAAATGTGCTTGAGCCGTCGCTTTATTCTTTTGTATCACTTTTTTTATTGTAGAAATAGAGCCGCATCAAGGACTGTTCTTCAAAATAAATTAGGACAGTTGGTGACCCCAGATCGGTCTTTTAATTTCGCCTGTATATCACTCCTGATTTTCCCGGCCATTTCGACAACTCTGTCCCGCATATTCTCCGCATTAACATAAATTTTTCCACCTGTTCCATTAGTCAACAGATCAAATTATGTTTCGAAATTCCGGAACTTCCGTTAGTTTAACTTGAAATGGTCTCTTATTTACAGTTACAAATTAATGTAGGCCTACTTAGCGTTCTAAGGCGTTTGGAGATAAGTTTTCCATTTTGTTACCGAGGCAAACCCGGAATCGGAGTCATTAATTTCGAATAGAGTGCGATTTGATTTTGGGGTAATTATCTAACACAGTGGTTCTCAAAGTGGTCCTCTGAACTGCACCACCTCGCATGCTGCTTTGTGATATCACAAGTAACATAAACGCGATTGCGACACACACAAAGCATTGCTAAATCGTAACCGAGTCAAGTCAATTGGAGTCATTTTGAGAGAACCGCGAGTTATCGAAAAAACTACAAGGGGGCCATCATGCGAATAAAGTTTGAGAAACACTGATCGAAAATCTAATTCGAAATGAATAGTGCTAAACAGTGCCGATAAGTTAGGTAGTATATTTTTATGCGAAGATCCTTTTTTGTCGCAATGGAAGTGCTTTGCGTCGAATCTCGTTTTGTTTGTCACACTTTTTTCATCTACTTGCAACTTCCTGGGATGCAGACCCAGCAACTTTNGCCCGCTTCAAAAGACTTTTTGTTTTGGTGGACCACTATGAGATATTCTAAAAATGACCGTCAGAAAAGATAACAGTGGGTTATATCATATGGTTAACTTGAATTTCAAATTTGGTAGCTAAACTAAGACGGTTGTCACATCACAATTGATCTTTATTTTTAATGTTTTTGTGTGTATGGCTCAAGCAACTTTGCTGAGACATAACGTTAAACTGAAAAGGTGCATTCACACAAATTGTAAACTATGCAACTGACTGACAATATTTTTTGGCCGCGGACCATCAGTTGGGCTTCGGAAGGGCTGTCCTAGCCCCTACACACAAGTCCAACTAACCGCTTGACTTTGGAAAATGGCATTTTGTGTGTCTAGATTACGGGGTTACGGAACGACGGAAACACAGAAATCAGCCATAAAGTGCGGAAAGGTGGAAAATGTGGCAGACTAAAAGACAGGGACGGGACTGAGATTTACAGACGAAGATCACAAGTCGTTCCAAATGGAAGGCGGGCTACAAATAAGCGTATTTGCGACGTGTCTGGACTGGGCCGTCACAAATGTGTATAAACCAGTGGGTAAACCAGTGGGTCGAACCGCTTGTTATATGGGCTCGGATTTGGTTTGGGTCCCAATCGCTATTTAATGTTTTCAGAGATTCGGGTTCGGCAAACTAACCGGTTCGCACCGGATTGCGGGTTATAAACCGGTTTAATTGATTAGTCTTTATTTTAGCTACCGTACTTCCTGTTTTATGCGCCACCGTTTATGTTCTTGGCTGACTCACGCACTACAGAAACATGAAACAAACAAGAAACAACTGTTTATTTTTCTTTGGGTGTTAAACATGTTTTTTTAGTTAGCTGGAACCATGAAAAAAGAAAAACTAATCAATTTTTAAAGGGCTATATCGTGGTGAAGTTTTTCCCTATTTTTTAGTTTTTGTAACTCGTGGGTGTTGTTCATCAGATGCTGTGTCGTTGAACGAACGACTTGTTGCAAACGTCTGTACCTGATTCCACACTTGCTGCAAGTGATTGGTCTGTGTCCCCACGAAGTAAATTGTGTCCAAGACCAAGATACACACAGGCCGCTTGAAGATGTCATTTGCCTCACTTTCCCTCAAATACCCTTTTTTAAGCCGACCAAAAGCACTTCAAAAATTATTTTTCAAAAATTATTATTTTTCAATTTTCAAGTTTAGGGGCTAATAATTGGTTAGGTAATAACTTTTTTAGATTAAGACGATTGAAGTTTTTTGCACAGCTTTGGTATGTTGCTTAGGATACCGCCTAGTTTACTGCGTCCTTAACTGCACGCTGCAAAGTCGTAGTCCAAGTAACATTGAACTTACAAACGTATTATTAATTGGTTCAACCTAAATTATAAATGTGCTTGAGCCGTCGCTTTATTCTTTTGTATCACTTTTTTTATTGTAGAAATAGAGCCGCATCAAGGACTGTTCTTCAAAATAAATTAGGACAGTTGGTGACCCCAGATCGGTCTTTTAATTTCGCCTGTATATCACTCCTGATTTTCCCGGCCATTTCGACAACTCTGTCCCGCATATTCTCCGCATTAACATAAATTTTTCCACCTGTTCCATTAGTCAACAGATCAAATTATGTTTCGAAATTCCGGAACTTCCGTTAGTTTAACTTGAAATGGTCTCTTATTTACAGTTACAAATTAATGTAGGCCTACTTAGCGTTCTAAGGCGTTTGGAGATAAGTTTTCCATTTTGTTACTGAGGCAAACCCGGAATCGGAGTCATTAATTTCGAATAGAGTGCGATTTGATTTTGGGGTAATTATCTAGCACAGTGGTTCTCAAAGTGGGATCCGCAGTCCTCTGGACTGCACCACCTCGCATGCTGCTTTGTGATATCACAAGTAACATAAACGCGATTGCGACACACACAAAGCATTGCTAAATCGTAACCGAGTCAAGTCAATTGGAGTCATTTTGAGAGAACCGCGAGTTATCGAAAAAACTACAAGGGGGCCATCATGCGAATAAAGTTTGAGAAACACTGATCGAAAATCTAATTCGAAATGAATAGTGCTAAACAGTGCCGATAAGTTAGGTAGTATATTTTTATGCGAAGATCCTTTTTTGTCGCAATGGAAGTGCTTTGCGTCGAATCTCGTTTTGTTTGTCACACTTTTTTCATCTACTTGCAACTTCCTGGGATGCAGACCCAGCAACTTTCATTTACCTTGCACTGTTTTCTTAACTTTTGCGTGTTGCGCTTGTTTGAAATGGGGGCCTAGCTTTGGACCTATAGTATAAAACTTACTTAAGGTCGAAGCTAAATAAAACCACACAAGTTCGGCTGTGAAAAAATTCTGTTGTGCCTCTCTTTTTTTAATGTTCTATAGGCACTTACGTTTGTTGTTTCATGGGTAATCCAGTCCATATAGGCTTTTATCAGTTGCGTAAACCTACCACATGGCGTAAACTTTGACGCGAGGGGCGGGGCGTTGTGTTATATCACGGGCGTTACGTTATACAAATATGTCACATGACGCCTAACTTAAGACGAGAGAGCAACAGATGAACAGGAGACTGGGAAAAAAACAGTTTATACATCATAAGAGCTGTAACGTAAATGCGGCAAAGCCATCGTGATTTGACCAGCCATATACATGATTGCCTGCCCAATGATTAGACGATAAAAAGCGACAATTAGAGCGTTGACAAGGTCAATGGATTTAGCGAAATACTAGTGGTCCTTAGCAAACTCAATCCGGGTCTGGCATAAGTTTTGTATTGTTACGTAATAATAAACTTTACACGCAGCTCAAGCCCATCAAATGACTTCAAATGTGCATTGTTTGAAGGTAACATGACAAAGTTATTGCACAAATTACCCACATAGGTTTTCTATGTGTATTGCTGAAACCAAAATAAGGAACAACAGAAAGTATTCATGATATGATTATTGACACTTAAATATATTGCACAAATAAACAACAAGATGTTCAATAGAAAATCCTCACATTTCAAAAAGTTAAACCACAAACCTAGTAATTGATTAAAGTAGGTAAATTTCAGGTTGTAAAAATTGACAGAGCAACAAACCATTTTATTGGGTAAATGATATTTTTCTACACTGACTTGATTACTTTAAACAAAAATTTTTCAATAGTGCATCCAAAACACAAATCTAATTTGGTAAATGCTAAAACTCATGCAAAGTAACCTGCAGTCAAAGGGGTTTAAGAGAGTTTAATTGACATTGAAATGGATTTTGTCGAAACCTAAGGGTGTATATCATGTCAAACAGGGTAATATTGATCTCTCCAGGGCCTTACACGACAGAAAAAAGTGTCAAAGTTGTTAACCCATTTCATTGCAACATTCCAATTATACATCTAATTTTACAAACACATACACATTTACTCATTAATAATCATTGATAAGTTTTGGCTGCAAAAACAAAATAAAAATTTCTATTCATTGGCAATGGACATTGCTGGTCTTATTCAAAGAAATGAGATTGAAATATAAATATACAACACAAATAAAAACTTGTACCTTGAAATAGTAAATGTATAAAGGGTGATTCAGACACAGTATATGACTGCAGCATAATTTTTGCTAAAAATATGTGCAAAACTGTAGTACAATGAAATCATTCAATCACTTGAATTTACTTCTGACATTGAAAAGTTGCCATCTGGCTGCTGGGTAGACTTAACCTTAGCCGTTTCCTGTAAAAAATAGTAAGTATTGTACACTAGAGGTCGTTATGGCTGATTGTGATATTTCCCACATACACCATTCTTACTGAAAAAACATTCTTACTATACAATGGACATATTTTTGTGTTCATACACAAAACGTATCAATCTCAAATACATCCATGTTTTTATGTTGCATATATGCATTACACAAATAAAATTTGCCAATAACAAAGTATTGCGAAGATCACTTTTTAATGACACTAACATAGGGCATGAAAATTTAGTCCAATGTCATTTATCATAAATGATGTCAATAACTCCATTCGCATTGCTGCACTTTGGGTTAAGGCTAGAAAATCCAGCTGTGTGAAAATTAAACTTTTTCTTCACCCAAGGTGAAGAATAAACCAGCATCAGAAAAGAGTGAAAATAATATGGGTTAAAGCTGGGATGCACAATCTTCTCTTGCTGTTGTCAACCAATTTAAACCACATTACATTTATTACCTGCATTGACCTTCCTTTTGTTTCAATGGGTAGAAGTAAACAAGCAATTCCTGCCAAGAAACTTACAATTCCATATATTGAGACAGCCATTGGTTCAGATGACCGTAACATTACCTATTACACATAAATTGGGATTGATTTATCAAACTACCACATAGTTCAGTTCCTTTCTGGAAAAGTTTCACTGGAAATGTTCCTGTAAACTATAAACCCAAATCCTGGAAATACAACTGGATTTATGGCAAGATGCAGTTTTACAAAAAAAAAACTTTATATTTCTGAATGACCAATAGAACTAGTACTTCTATTTGTTACTCAAGTACACATTTTTTATGAACAACAAAATATATACAGACGTTAAAAAGTTGCAACAATCATCCGATTTTTGCAATCCCATTTCTCTAATAGGAGCAAGCAACACTGACAAAATATTTCATTTAGATCACAGGAAATATGTTCTTATTTCCTGATTTCAATTCAATTAAAAGGCAGGAGAACCCAACACCTTGTTGTTAAGGAACAATGTTACACAACAAAATTTGACTTACCTGTGCCACAAATGGTGTAATTATAGCTCCAAGGCGTGCAACACCACTACATGAACCAAGACCAATTGCACGTATGTTTGTTGGATATACCTGCAAGAATAAAATAGTATGAATGAGGTTTAATACGAAGCATGTTAATGGGCCATGGTATAGATTAATATTCAATTTTGGTCAAAACCTAATTTAGGCGATTGGATGCATCACTAGTGGCCATTGGCGTCGATTTTTTTGCAATTCGTGAGGGGTAGTGAAATGATCAAATCCAAGCGGTATGACACATGATAAAATTATGCAACATACAACTGTTGGTTCATGGCGCCATTATACTTTCTGTTATTGCTAATATTACCAGTGCAGTGAATATAGCACACGAGATGCGCAAAATGAGACTTTCTCCTGCAATGTTTAACGAACGATAAAAATTTGTGCCGCTCGCCTCGCACGTGTTTGGTGTAAACAAGTCTTCAGAAAATCCTCGTGTTGCCGCAAGCAACATATGTTTTCAAATCAAGAATATAAAATCGAGTCCAGGAAATTACTGGGGTGGTAGCATAGACTTTTTATCAGTGTTTCATACTGGAACGGAACGAAAAGAAATAACGTTATTCGGTCTGGGCAATTTATTTATTTCGGTATTTCATTCCGGTACCGATATTTTTATTTCGTTCCGGTCTGACCGAAACAAAATTATAACTGTATTTTTTCGGTATTTCGGTCTGTGTTTCTTGTCAAATCTAATTAACTGCAGTGTAAACAAGCTCTCAACCGAACAAAGTAAGCAAGTTGCAA
>QXVZ01009353.1:0-12482 GCA_008931825.1 Phallusia fumigata | reverse complement strand
GTCTTTCGCGTACACTGCGTGGGGCTGTTGGAAATATATGCAGATGGTTGAGATACTGGAAAAGTGTTGGTAAGGCTTGTTGCATGCTTTTGCACACAAAAGGTACATTTTGTTTACGCTATGTAGGTTTGGGTTATAAATAGTTTGGCGCTGCGGATGTAAAAAACAGCATGTCCAAAAAAGAGGAGACTTAGTAACACAAGATACGGCCTTGAAAAAAAGCCTAATTAAAAACATACCCCCATTTTATAGTGAATATGAGCTGATGATGACAACAGCGATCGAAACGCTTGCAATAAAATGTATATACTGTATACAAGTGCTCTTGACAGTTATGTTTTCAATCGGGGAACCTTATATTTAGAAAAGCCTCCAACACAAAACGTGGCGATATGGGGTTAATTTTTACACAGGTGAAATGGAATTCAAAGAACGCGTTTACCAAGCCGATTTAGCCATTCCTATGTACAGCGCCGAAACCTACGGCTACAGGTTCACATTTCAGGTCCCAGTATCCTCATTACATTTCTATCAACTACAAAAGCGGAAAAAAATGTCGAAAGCTCTCCGTAAGGCTTCGTCCCATACGAAATAATTCGATAAAATGTCCAACAATGAAACGGTTTTGGGAGGAATTCGAATGGAAGATGCCAAAACCAACATTCACCTTAGCTGAACCAACAGCAATAATTTGGTGCACTGGCGACTGACAGAGGTTCGATTCTCTGTGCAGCAGCATATACGGGGTTTTGCTTGAAACGATGTGGCCACAAGCAGCAGTTTTAATAATTTTCAGGTAAAACTTGAAAGTCCCGTTTTCATTGTGCAAGAAGTAAGTAATTCAAAACGCAATTGTCGATCTCAATCTATTTTGGATTTTCTGTCTATATGACATACTTCTACGTCAATGCAAAATTGCACCTTAATTTAGATTAGCTAAGTTAAACATTACAATTAAAAGTAGAATAAAAAGCTCACAGTGTTGGGGAATGGCATGATCAATACAAAGAAAGGCTCTATTTTAGTGGTAAAACCTAACGTCAACTACATTCAATTCACGTTGCACAGAGCTGATTACCATAATTGTAGGGGGNTTTTCATTGTGCAAGAAGTAAGTAATTCAAAACGCAATTGTCGATCTCAATCTATTTTGGATTTTCTGTCTATATGACATACTTCTACGTCAATGCAAAATTGCACCTTAATTTAGATTAGCTAAGTTTAACATTACAATTAAAAGTAGAATAAAAAGCTCACAGTGTTGGGGAATGGCATGATCAATACAAAGAAAGGCTCTATTTTAGTGGTAAAACCTAACGTCAACTACATTCAATTCACGTTGCACAGAGCTGATTACCATAATTGTAGGGGGGTCAGTTAAAGTTTCTGAAACATTTCGCAATGCGTCAATACACGGGCGAAACTATACAAGGGGTGTAGGAACAAAAATAGCCGCTTGAGGGATGACAGTGGTTCCCAACCATTTTTCAGCTCTAGCCCCACGTTTAAAACCATTTTTTTGGCGTTTCAATACGTGTTATTACGAAAATGGACAATTTGAAAAGAACCAAGATACAGTAAATTGCATCTGTACAAAATTAACCCGAATTCAAAAACAGTTGGCTAAACTTAATTCATACAAAAAAATCTTAGAACTGTTACAAGAACATTTGTGACATCACAATGGAGCTTTTTTTTTTGCGACTTTTATATGTATGTTTTTAACGCGTGACTTTTACAGTAGGCAAATTTGCCGAGATATAACGTTAAACTGTAAAGGTGCATTCACACGAATTGTGGACTTCGCAACTGACTACCCGTATGATAGCATTTTGAAATGCTTTGCGACCCTCCAGCAAGAGCTCTACACCACCGGTTGGACAGCTCTGTGGTAGGGCAATGCGATGTTGCCGAAAAAAGAGACTTCAAAAAAGCACGGCACACTGGGGTATTTAATAAAGGTCACGCATGCATTTTTCACGAGTCAACGGTCAAATCAATATTCGAGTCCTGCGCAGGGCAGCGGACACATAGGCAAGCTGTTACCCGGCTATGGGACACAACACATTAATGCCGGTTCTGCTGCACATCCATTATCAGTGACGGGTCGTTAGCTGGTAATCAATGCAATTAAATGGAATCTCTCTTTGCGGGGTCATTTTACGCAACGCGTCCGTGTGCATTGAGAGATGGCCCGATGCTGACACATCGCTTATTGGTTTTTTGTTTTATTGTTCCTTTCTTGGTGCTTGGTAGCCCTGTTGAGTGGGACTTAATCGCCAGAGAAGGCGAACAATGAATTTTTCTTGACAAGTGGCGTAAGCGTTGCACAGTGTAAAATCCCGAAAACGTTGAACATTTCTGTTTTTAAATTTCAGCTTTCGGGGCCTGTGGCTTAACGGTTGGGTTGACTACGGTTCAAAGTTACAGTGCACAGCTTCAGATACCCATCTATCGTGTGTGCAAATTTGAAGACTTTTTTCAACCAAACAGGAGAAACAACCTATCCCAAACACAAAAAAGAATTTTCCAATAAAACGGACTATTAAATAAAGGTATAATTCGCATTCAGTTGGTTTTTGTTTCATACTTTCCCATGGGTGATTAAAATGCAGCAAGTGAATTCAGTTTCAACTGCAGTTCGCGAATTGTCGAGTGGAACGCGCGCGCGGTCCGCATTTCCAGGTAATCAACATGCTTTACCGGCAGTTCAGCCCACGCAAATAGCACTTGCACCACGATAGCGTCACATCCAGACGCCACCTACACCGCTTACTCCACTCAAGCACACCGTGGACAGCTTCCACACAAGTTTCGCGAAAACGACCGTCAAAAGGTCGCGCTATAGCAGCTTGTCACTTCCCCTGCGCATCGGCACAGGCCGCGGTGTTATTTCGCAGATAAGGATCACGTTATACTTGACAGAACATACATATCTGGCGCGGGGAGAAAGGCGAAACCTGCAGCGTATGATGCAACGCTAACTGTTGCTGTGTTAAAGTGATCGTTTAAGCCTTAAGGCAGTGGTCCCAACCTTTTTTGATGTATTGCCCCCTTTGCTTACTTTGGACATTTCATTCCTCCCCTACCAGACAAAAAGTAGTTTAAAGTAATAATAAAAGGTTCAAGCCAATAATCTGCCTAAAAAGAAATACTACACATATCATGAATAACTTCACAGTCAAGTGGAAATTCCTCTCTGGTTGGGAACCACTGGGTTATAGCAAAAACAGGACATGTAAAGACCTATTGCAGCGTTTCCTTGTAGCAGTTGTTGGTGGACTTTGATTGTCTAAGGGCCATCTGGGGGTGACAGTACCAATTATACTTCTGGTGGATCGGTATAATTCATGAAAAAGTTAGGCCCTGTTATGGTTGGCCAGCAATGTGGAAATACGCAGAAAAGTGCAAACTGAAAAGTGCAAGAGCCAGCAGTGATTTAAACAGAGACCTCAATGGCTGGGTTCAAAGAACTATTTCTGTACATACATGTGGTCTGAAATAAAATATATCATGTCACTCAATGTATATGGCTGATTCACCCTACAAAGACCCCATGTAACCCATTCACTTCCTTGTGATATGACTTGTGCTGTGCCTGTCCTGTACATCTCTCCTGATTGATATTTTTAGATGCACTCGGTCATATAAGAATTTGAACTCAACTGATGAGTCCAAAAATGAGCAACATATCCATACATTTATACATTAGACAGCACTACTGTATATGAACTTCTGTTCAAACTTGATGTTTAATGTTGTCACAAAATGATGCAAACTTACGTCGAGCTCGAATGGAACNCCATACATTTATACATTAGACAGCACTACTGTATATGAACTTCTGTTCAAACTTGATGTTTAATGTTGTCACAAAATGATGCAAACTTACGTCGAGCTCGAATGGAACTTTGTCGAAAGGAGGTTTGCCGAAGGGGGGATTCCCTCTCTCTAATCTTCGAAAGTTTATTTTATTAAAAAAGTGATGTGCCTTCACGTCGGCGGCGCAGCTTCCATCCCGACAACCAAGTCGCTCACTGATGTCCTTCTTTAAAAGCTAAAGAAGGAAAGAACATACCAAGTGATTAATTAAGGAAAAAGGATATAATGGAGTACCTCCAACAACCAGAATATTAAATTATGTAATCAGAATATTAAATTATGTAATATCCCAAACAATTCATTTGTGGAAAACTTTGAAAGTAAGTCGTGTATTGTCTTGCAGCCATGATCAAAAACAAAAACATCTAAAACCCAAGCAGTCTTTAAGACATTGAAAAGAAACTTGTGAAGGCTTAAAATACTGCTAAAAAGGGGTTATGTCATCAAAATAGAAAGAGCATTGTGTCATTACAGGAATTACAACTATGCAATGAGTGAAGTCAACAATGCTTAGGGATTGAGTGATGCTAGGGGCTGATTGCATAAGCTTCACAAGGAACTTATGCCTCATATCACGATCTGCACACAACACTTCCTTCCATCGGCCTCTTCCCCCCGTGAAGCAAAACAGCTTCACCAGTAACACAACATAAACATGCAACACAGCATTGCACAGCAAACACAAAGGCAATTGGGACTTGTTTCTTACATGTTCTTTTTGCTGGCAAGCTTAACAGCATTGTATGTTATATTATTGGAGGCTGGACAGTACACTGTACAGCCAACAATGCATTGAATTACAGTTTACTATCTAAACAACACTTAAATGGCTTGATATTTAACCTAAGAGGTCTTGAAATCAATTTTATAAACTTTGGGCATGTAATTGCATGATTAAAAATTGGTATATTAGTGCACAGTGTGCATGTATGAATCCACCCGTATTAATGTAGAGTTATCCATAAAAACAGCTAAACGAGAAAACAAACATTCTTTCATGACATTACAATCTACGTGGAGGCTGAAAAAAGAGTGGGGCATGCAGTGACTGTATTAATACCACACATAATTCCTTGTTCATCATAGGTCCTAATGTTAGACTTCCAAAATAATCAACAGAATCTGAACACTAGTTTTTGCACAAATAATAGGTTTCTGTTGTCAAATAAACCAAAAGCGGAATTATTTCAAAACCTTGTGTTCGCTTTCTTGGAATAAACACATTTACACCCAACAATTTGGCGATCTTTGTGAATTGAAAAGTTTATCAGATAAGGAACTGCAAATTTGAAGACACAAATTTCAACATAAGTTTGCATGGCTGCAAATGACATTTAACTATCGCCATTCATTGACATGTCTGCATTCAGTTGGTACAGCAGGAGGCTTTGACATTTAGGGTTTTAACAGGAAGTGAAAAGGTGAAGTCACAATCCACCTGATGCATGTATTGACAGGGTCACACGTCACCACATGGCCTAACGACATCTTGCATACAAACATGATTAATTTGCTATGTTTATTAAGTGCATTTCTGATGCTCAGAATACAGCCAGTGCCAACCTATTATAGCCATAATAATGTACAATGTTTTGAAGTAATTAGCAAATAATTGTCTGTTGCCAACTAACATCAAGCATTTGTACACATTTGAGTGAAAAGAATCAGTTTTAATGGGCATCTGAACCTAAAAAAGATCGCACTAAAGTAACACAAACCCTAATCTATTCAAACCATCAGTTTAACTTGCCCAGCAGCCAGGATAAACAACAAATCAAATGCACAAAAGGGCTACTGACTTAATTCCTGCTGATCACTTAAAGATCAGATAGACAGAGAAATAACAAGAAACAAAATTCTATTTTAGTTTAAATGGCTTTTAGGAACCTGCATTGCTACGACACTTACGTCTAAAAGGCAAGTAATTAATAGCTTTGTATGTAGATATAAAAGCATGCATTAGTGGAGGCAGTCTGGTCTACGTGCGATGCTTTAACTGATACCAATCAAGAGCTTTTCTCCGCTCTGCGGCAGAAAATCAATTTTAACTGGTGCTCTAGAGAAAGCCATAATGGAAACCTCTTTTCAGGATTTTAGGCACACAAACAAACAAACAAACAGTTGGAGGGTAGAACTGTCAAAAACCCCTTGTTTTGCGAGATAATAAATTTTATGACTTTTTTGAGTTTCAGGTTGGAAATGGATTGACTTTCTGATTCTTGCACGAACTGTTTTAAACTTCGGGAATATACTGACTATGTCAACATTTTTTTTACTTAAAGGATTATACTGATGTATTATGTCTACATTTTTTTCTCAACTTAGGGATTATACTGATGCATTATGTCTACATTTTGCACAGACACATATCTATACAATTGTTTGTAGTTGAAGCTAAATCATGATAAAAAACAGGAAATTTTGTGATTGATCCTGATACATATCCTTAAAGCACCCTATCCATTTGTCAAAATGTGATACAACTATGGAAGAAAAATGTACTTGCAGATAGGACCAAGAAAACCAGAAGCACTTACCATGGTGCAAATTGACCTTGCGTCATCAGTAAACTTGTCATTGTAAGCTTCCTGGTCTTCTTTCACCCTACGATCCACTTCCTCCCGCTTGACTTTTTCCTTGCGACGGCGGAAGGGAGCTTGCCCAGCGATCATCTCATAAATTATGCAACCGAGTCCCCACCAGTCTGGACTCATCTCATACCTTTCGTTGCGGACCACCTCTGGGGCTAAACACCGAAAATTCAGATTGACACATGGGTCTATAACCAAATCTACGGGGTTCACATGAGCCTTGTCAGTTTAAACCACACATATAACAGCAAGCTTGAATCACAGTTTTTTTTTAAATACAGGGCCCAGAGCCATTTAGTTTCATACCAGCTATACTTCTGCCATGAAACATATCCATTATTTTGCCTTAGAACATCATTGTATTACTGATGATAGCATGAGTTACTGGGCATGTAGATTTTACTATTTGCGACTGCATATTTTTGATGATAGTTACATACAGATTGGCGTGTAGTGTACCATATCATGTAAATGTTGTTAAAATTTAATTTATTAGGTAAGGTAGGCAGATAAAATAAGTTTGCTTGAGTTTGAAAAGCGGAGCAACAAAATACATAGTCGATCAAGTGTAACTCACCCATGTAACCAACTGTTCCCACTCTGCCTTTAATCTTTTCGCCTTCTGGAATTCGCACAGCCAACCCTAGGTCAGATATTCTGATATGACCTGTCACATAAAGTTGACAGATTCAAATTTTTGTCAGAGCCTGAAAATATTAGGGTTATGTTCTGACCGCTGCAGCGTGAAAGTGGAAACTTACCATTGTCATCTAATAAAATGTTTTCAGGCTTTAAATCTCTGTAAAAAGAAAGCAAAAATTATCTTACAATGAAAAAATTTGTCTAGCTATAATATATCTTTAAAGCAGTAACTTATTGACACATTATTTGGCAAATGTTTTGACGATCGCTATTGTCACAATCAGTAATGAGAAGTTTAAAATTGTGTGTTATATACACAAGTGAGGTAAAAATGAAAACATGACCCAATAAAATGTATTCACTATATATCTATATATATGTATACATATACAAGTTCTCTGGCAGTTTTTATATAAGCTTATCTTCAAGGAAGTAACAGATGTATCATATTTATATTGTTTGTAAATCCCTTACTCAAACACAAGAAGGATTTTTGTAAAAACCTGTAAACGATGCGTTGTTTGTGCAGGTCGGCTAGTCCGCAGGTGATTTCAGCAGCGTAGAATATAGCGCGATCCATGTTAAAGCCGGGTTCTCCCATGTTGTGTATGTGAAACTTTAGGTCCCCTCCATTCATGATAGTTAAAACGAGGTTCAGGGCGTCTTTGGTTTCGTAAGCGTAACCCAAACTCACCTACCAAAAGACATATCCATTACCCACTTTAGTGGAACCGCTTTGCGATTTCGTCATGTGTTTCATTAACAATTGAACAATAGTTTCACTGGTTCAGCATTTTCTCTTGTAAGAGTATAAAGTTACATGAGTAAATACCCCCACTGTACCATATGGACAAATCTTTGAGAAGCATAGGCGTTGATTCCCTGGGTGGCACTGAAAATTTTCAGGGTGGCAGTCATTATAAAAAGTCTATGCTGCCACCCCAGAAAATTCCTCTATTCATTATGACTGGTTTACATGAAACATACGTAAGGCAAGAGACATGAATTTATTTTTGTTCATTGAACAACGAAGTCTCTCGTGCTATATGCACCATTAATAGTGGTGATGACAGAGAGTATAATGGCATTATCAACCAATAGGTTCATGTTGTGCAGTTTGATCAAGTGTCTGACCGCTTGAATTTGATTGTTTCGCCACCCCACACAAAAAAAATGCTAAAAATTCAACACCTATGTTGATAAGTAAAATTTACTAACAAACTTTGGTAAAAACTGAAATATACAGTACAGTCATGATTTAGGTAAAACACAACATCACTCAGCTGTTATAAAATACCTCTCTGTGGTTCATGAGTGAATCAAATTAACATGCATCACAACGTCAGCCAAATCTAATAATAACTGTCAATTTTGTCCGAGAATAGCAGCAACAACTAACCATCGTCATACTAATAGCACACATGTACATACGTAAGTGATTGAACATTAACACCTTGTTAACAGCACAATAAAACATTTTGTTGGGCTATTACCTTTCAAATCTATTTTTGAAACTACGTCAACAGCGTTTAAAGCTAATTGTTGTAAAACCATGGCAAGTGATAAAGTCACTGGGTTACAACTTTACAACATTTATAGGACAAAAAACACAAATTTGGCATTCCCAGGGCACTGGTATCATGTACATTGCAAAAGCAAGGAAACAAAGCTTCATCTTAATTCTCCCATCTCCCCAGAGAGACTAAGTGACATGAGGGCAGGCTACACAGTAACTTATTAAATTTGATGGCAAATCAAATATGTCCCTTTCATATGTGTGCTGTGCATGAATAATTAATGTAGGTGAAGCATGCAGGCCTAATAAATGCACATGATGTACTGAAATTAGACTGTCATGTGCGTTGGTCTCATTGGGTAAGCTATCAAATATGTCTATTCAAAGTCTTTGGTTTATAAGAAACCATGGCACTGAAACATTATTAAAGCCCAAATTTTACCCATCAACTTCATAGGTTTGACAAGCAGCGCAAAAGTTTTCCATGAGTCAAACTTATTATATTGGTACAAAGGTAAAGAGCCATCAAAATGGTAGGTGAGCTACAGACAGTGCACACTGTTTNGGTCTCATTGGGTAAGCTATTAAAAATGTCTATTCAAAGTCTTTGGGTATAAGAAACAATGGCACTGTAACATTATTAAAGCCCAAATTTTACCCATCAACTTCAAAGGTTTGACAAGCAGCGCAAAAGTTTTCCATGTGTCAAACTTATTATATTGGTACAAAGGCAAAGAGCCATAAAATTGTAGGTGAGCTACAGACAGTGCACACTGTTTTGACCTGTAAGGTCTCATGTCACCAGGTGCACTGATCAGACTTAGAGGTTGAAACATTATCTTGAAATTATTGATGTTTAGGTGATATCCACTGCATCAATATAGCTTGCTTTGATTATCTACAACCATTGGGGGCTTGAGACAGTTCTAACCAAGACACTGACTAAGAAACAAACAAGAGGCTATGTAACAATGAGTTTAAAAAACACAAAGAAATGTTGTACTTACCACAAATCTGCTGTTCACAGATTCAAGGATTTGTTTCTCGTTTAACGCCATCACTTCTCCTTTTCGTTTTTTAATCCGCTTTTTCTCCAACCGTTTGCAAGCGTACATTTTCCCACTGCTGCGTACTTGGCAGGCGCATACCTACATAGTGAGAGCAGAAAACATATGCTTTACCTACCTAAATATTGTGGAGAAAGAAATACTGGAAATACACTAACAGACACAGCACACTTTATAAATAGGATAATGAATACTTGTCAAGGTGGGCAGGAAATACGTAACAGCAATTATTCTTTTTCAAATCCAGACAGAAATTCAGTAGAGCAATGGTAAAACCAAAGGGAAAAAAAACATAGGCTGCTTACATGCTTCTAACATATAAGCTCTGTGAAAACACATATCAGCAGTTTATGGCACATTACGCATAGCATAGTTGCTTGTGACAGACAGGAGGTCACTGATAATAAATGAGTGCTTCCTGCCGACAGTATAAAGTCCATGGAACTGTGATACTGTAAATTCCATCTCTCAAAACACAGCCAATTCGGGCCTTTGTTAATGCTTAATGTGGTATTTATGTGTTAGACCAACCTCGCCGAAGCCACCTTTTCCAAGGACACGGTATTGCCTGAATGTATTCTTTGTCACAGCTTGGCTGGAAATGAAAAAGCACGGAGGGTTATATATATTTAATTCTAAAAAACTATTAACTACATGTTACCATTAAAGCATTAATAATGTTTCTTGCACTTAGAAAGGCATGACTTTATTCAGCCGGTGTAGATGTGACATGCGCATAAACTTAAACATTAGTCAAATTATTATGTGTACATACATGACAAAATTTGGGTGGAAGCACATGTAGCACACATGTAAATGATTACAAAACTGATAACACAACATTTAAGGGAAGGAATGTCGACATACCTTTCTAGCCATTTCCATTGGACAAAGCGGGAAAAATACATGCTGTCTAAAAATTCTTGGAAGGGCTGTCCGCTGAGGTAGTTGGTTATTGCACTAAGAACAAAAACAACTTAATTTCAGTCCAAATAGATACTAGAAGTAGACAAGTAGCTTACCAATTAAACACACAAGGGATTTAAACTAGTAATTCCAATGCTCTACTTTTTCTTTTTTTAGAGGCAAAAAGTTAGGAGCTTTCGTTATGTATTCTGTATTAACTCACTTTGAAGCTTCTGCAAATAAATCTTGACTAAGGCCCTCTTCTTGATCACACTCTGGGGGCGACTTTAACCTTTCGTCGATTATCTCCACCATATCATTTGTTATGGTAGATGGAAGTTGGTGGTCTTCCTACAAACGAAATAAAAAAATGACAAACGATTCAGTTGCAAAGCTTTTGGGGTGCTGAAACAGCATAGGGTTTAACAAAACTGAATTACAGCCATGTTTACTAATACTTGTCAAGTTAAGTTATAAATTTAGGTTTTTTTGACAAGTAATAAGAATAAATTTGTGGTGGAAAGGCACAGTGCAATGTAAAGGTTAACCACTCCTAAAATAAAATGCATTGATTTATCTTTTCTGCAGGCTTTGAATAATTTATGTGGGATTGCAAACCACATTGGCAAACTAACAAATGCAATTTCTGGCTGTAATTGATACATTAATCAACCTTACATTTCTGACAACAGGCATGCGCTAATTTGAATTATAATTAGGGGCAAGTTTGGGCAAATCACTCGACAATATGTAGTTTGACGCATTCAACCTTTTGACAGCTGCATGTGCTGACAAACTGAAGGTAAACCGCAGGCAAACAATCCTAAATCAGAAGTGGAATTTTTGTGTATTCACTGGGCGTTCCTTGAAAGCAAATTCTGTTTATTCAACAAGGTACTGGCGTTAGTAACATAGGACGATAATTGATAGTGCATGCGATGCCAGTGACAGGAAGTACCATGATAAAAGAGCAACATCGGTGCATATTTTGTATTGGGTTAAATCGGGGCACTTGGTACAACCAATTTTGTATGTGCTTATCAGCGTCGATAGGTTAGCTTAACTGTTATGTAAAGTAGTATACTTCCAAATGTGTTCATGTCGTTAGCAATGTAATGCCATTTTTTGCATTAATTTACTTGTTGCTTTTGTACACAATTTAAGTAGAAAATAAGTTTGATCCTTAACTTGACAAAAAACTATTCAATTAAAAAAAACACTTTAATATTTAAATGTCTTATTTAACATACATCATCCATTTTAAATTAAAAAATAAAGAAGATTTATTTCTACAGTTTAACGGCAAGTTTTGCAACTTTTTCAACTTTTTCAACCAGTATCAAACAAGCTTAATTACTCCTAAAACATGCAACTGGAAGTCAATACAAGAAACCACACCATTTGCAGGGAGAAACACACAGCAACCATTGGTTTAAGAAAGGCCGCTAATTGCATGAGCTTTGTAATGCAAGTTTCTTTGCCCTGTATTGGCCAGGCCTCAGCCATACTACAAAGGAAATATTGAAAGGCAATTGACTGCCAATTTGCCACTAGTGACTCGAGCAAGCTACAGCGAAACAATTGCACTGTATGTGGAGAGCTGTAGCAGACATTTATACCTATCATGGTGTATTTAGGAATATATGCAAAAAATATTGGCTTTTATTACACCACATTGAAACCAGCCAATGATAACTCTGCTGTTGCCAGCTCACAATACAAAATATAAATGATAAAAAAATCAAAATTTTTGCTTGCCAAAAATGTTCCAAACTGCAAACAAGGGTAACTGATTTTCTATGCTACATACACATGTTTGCAACAAACCGACATACCCGGTCTTTCAGAAATGTGTTAAAAATGTTTTGGGCCTTTTTC
>QXVZ01009348.1:0-15996 GCA_008931825.1 Phallusia fumigata | reverse complement strand
TTGTCGTATATTTGCACAAAAGCATTGACCCCGACGTGATTTGAACACGCAACCTTCTGATCTGGAGTCAGACGCGCTACCGTTGCGCCACGGAGTCACATGCCGGTTCCATTTACAATCTTTGCTTTGCTCGCACTTTTACCAATTACAAACAAGCCAAAAGCATGTCTTAAACACACTCTAACCTCTGAGGCCTGCAGCTGGAAACTTGTGATAGCTTTTTCGTTCTGGTGTTGTCCGGATATGCTGTAATTTTCATTCCCTCCGCACCGAATCATCTTGTGGCAATTTGCAACAGATTTTCATGAGAGCAGTAGCAAGGCAGAATAGTAATTATTATTTGGAATCAGTATACGTTTTATGGTTGACCGAATTATTTTGACCGGCTCGAAATTGGGCCTAGCAGTTTTGGGTGGCTATATCTTTGCCAAACAAACCAAAGAACACAGTCCAGCCCGGTCTTTCTCCCCGAAGCTGGCTCCCTAAATACGTAAACGTCTCAGAACTCAACGCAATAACGGCTCACCACAAAAGTCTACATAACACTAGTTTCCCTTAATGGGCGTCTCACTTTTTATTATTACGTTACATTGCCATTTAATGAACCTTCCGCAATAGAAAACGTTGTAAAACGCAGTAACCACAGCGCACNGGGCCTAGCAGTTTTGGGTGGCTATATCTTTGCCAAACAAACCAAAGAACACAGTCCAGCCCGGTCTTTCTCCCCGAAGCTGGCTCCCTAAATACGTAAACGTCTCAGAACTCAACGCAATAACGGCTCACCACAAAAGTCTACATAACACTAGTTTCCCTTAATGGGCGTCTCACTTTTTATTATTACGTTACATTGCCATTTAATGAACCTTCCGCAATAGAAAACGTTGTAAAACGCAGTAACCACAGCGCACCGGTGAGCAAGGTGCCCACAAGAAAACTGATTCGTTTTTCCTTCACCATGTAAAGGTGTTGGGACAAGTTTTTTGCTTCACCATGTAAAGCACCGTGGGGCAATTTAACCAATCACAAGGCGACACTCGTTACAAGTGACACACAACAAAAACAGGACAAAAAGAAAGGATTTTGTAACAAACAAATATTCGTTACACTACCCTTTCCTAAGTTTTGAGCTCAAGTTTCAAGAATAGTTTGCATTATTTAAATAGCTGTCCGAAACCCTGCCTAACGTCGACACATCAGTTGCACAACAATGCTTCGATCACATGCTTCCAGCGCTTACTGGACTTTATTTGCGCATGCGCACAGATAAAATTCAGCAAAACTTAACTTACAAGGCGTCTTGAGAATGGATTCACAGGGTATGGGTAAGATTTTAAGATCTTTTGTGAATAGATATCATGCTTCCTGAGTTGACTTTAGTTTCGCATGTGTACAGATGAAGTTCAGCAAGGTAAATCAATTATAGATTTGTACCCTTTGCACCAGTAAAACTTCATATAATATAGTTTCTTTTCGGATTCGGCCCGAGGGCCATAGGTTGCCTTCCAAGGGTTTGGGACATTGGCCACATTTCACGCTCGTTAAAATGTCGTTTGCACTTTTCGAGAGAATGCATTGTGCGTCTGCTTCTCTCTGTTTGTCGTGATGAACAAAAACACCGCGGTGGGCCTTCATCGTGTTTTAACGCGTTCCAGATCAATCGATGCTTTTGTTTCAATGATTTCCTGATTGTGTGTTATGCCGCTAATGACTAATCAATCGCAGGTCAGTGCCCCATTGAGCAAGCGTCTATTATTAATATACTAGTCGCTTAGACTATTCGGCCTGCTGATAATTACTACCGACTAGACCTCCAGTTATGTATCTAACACACAAAAGATTCGCGTTTTAGTAGTGATGAACCGTGTGTGCAATTACTACGAGTTGGAGGAGTTAGTTTTATGAGATGGTCGATTAGGCGCAACCAATATACTTCACGGGGCTTTAACAGCACTTGTAATACCATTAGGGTCTTAACGATTGTTTGAACATACGGTCGTCAGAAACAGCTGCAATTTTGCTGGGTTACAAATGCTTGGATCGTTTGTTTTCTAACAGGTTTGTTTCCGTGGCCCAATAATGTTTCTGTAAAGGTTTGTCAAAACTTATTTGCGATTAAATTGACGTTGAATATAGTCAAATTTAAAAACTTTAATAATTGGACGCTTTCTAACGACATGTTTTTCAAAAGCAATATGTAGCCTACTGTTTATTGCATTAATTGAAAAACTATCGGTGGCAGCAAAATTTGACAGAGAAATCTTTTGCAATAAAGTGAGGTGTGGCATTTTTCAAAATTTTGCTCGAACCCTTCAGTCCGCACTTTGAACAAAGAGATGCAGAAACGAAAGATAGTAAGTCCTCGCTGGTCCGTCATGCGGCGAAAGACATGATCACTTTGATGTTGAATAAATCATAACCTTAACTTTTTTTACAGAAAAATAAACCAGAAAATAAAGAAGGGATGTTTTCTGCAATTGCGCGTTTGTTCACGTGGAAGCGTAAAACCCTCACAGTATTCTTGGTGGTCATTCCCACCCTTGTGCTCGTAATTACCTACAGTAAATTAAATGAAAGTGGGTTGTCTCATATAAAGTTAAATGGCGGAGGCGACCGGGTTGTTACACTCAGATCATCTTATGAAAGCGACGACGAATTTATGAAACGAATGAAGCGAAGAATGGATGAACGCCGTACCCAACTTCAACAAAGCTGCAAAAGATTGGGTAAGAAAAGCTATTGATACCAAACAAAAGCGAATTATTCACTTTTATGATTTTTAGGGATATACCACAATGGCAGCGAGATACATGAGAAGTTGATTTATTCTGACAAATACAAGGCAATATTTTGCCAAATACCCAAAACTGGAGTTACAAATTGGAAGTATGTTTTCGCAGCCTTAGAGGGCGTAGGTTTTCAGGTAAATTTAAAAATAATTAGTGGCAATTCTAGTGAAGTGAAAATTAATTTAAACCAGGACAGAGTTGGGAAAAAAGATGCTGATAAACATAGATTTACAGGCTATTATAGGTTTTATGAGATGATTTTTAACTTTGCTGTTTGAACAGCATCTTGTTTGAACGACCAATCTTGTCTGCTTTTATTGGGTAAAATAGGTTTTTACGGTAATTTAAAACAAATTTTGCAGTGTTGGGTTATAATAGTTTAAATGAAAAAGACAACCGTTTTTTAAAGAGTATTGTATTGCACTTACAAATTAAAAAAGTAATTCAAAAATGCAATAATACATAGGTATGGGAGAAAAATCTTGTGTGCTTTTAATGGGTGAAATAGGTTTAACGGTACGTTGGTTCTCAAACTTTTCAAATTTTTTCGTATGTCTGCCACCCCATAGTTTTTTCGATAACTCGAGGTCCACTAAAGTTAAACTTGAATTAACTTCTCTCGACTACAATTCACCAATGCTTTGAGTGCATCACAATCGCGTTATGTTACTTGTGGCATTATGCGGTGGTCCCACATAGGTGGAAATCTACGTAGATTAGGTATATTTTTGCATCACGCAATATANGGTGGGCCTACGCGTTGCAGATAAATCGGTGCTTTTGTTTCAATGATTTCCTGATTGTGTGTTATGCCGCTAATGACTAATCAATCGCAGGTCAGTGCCCCATTGAGCAAGCGTGGTTATCTATTATTGATATACTAGTCGCTTAGACTATTCGGCCTGCTGATAATTACTACCGACTAGACCTCGAATTATGTATCTAACGCACAAAAGATTTGCGTTTTAGTAGTGATGAACCGTGTATGCAATTACTACGAGTAGGAGGAGTTAGTTTTATGAGATGGTCGATAAGGCGCAACCAGTATATTTCACGGGGCTTTAACAGCACTTGTAATACGATTAAGGTCTTAACGGTTGTTTGAACATACGGTCGTCAGAAACAGCTGCAATTTTGCTGGGTTACAAATGCTTGGATCGTTGGTTTTCTAACAGGTTTGTTTCCGTGGCCCAATAATGTTTCTGTAAAGGTTTGTCAAAACTTATTTGCGATTAAATTGACGTTGAATATAGTCAAATTTAAAAACTTTGATAATTGGAAGCTTTCTAACGACATGTTTTTCAAAAGCAGTATGTAGCCTACTGTTTATTGCATTAATTGAAAAACGATCGGTGGCAGCAAAATTTGACAGAGAAATCTTTTGCAATAAAGTGTGGTGTGGCATTTTTCAAAATTTTGCTCGAACCCTTCAGTCCGCACTTTGAACAAAGAGATGCAGAAACGAAAGATAGTAAGTCCTCGCTGGTCCGTCATGCGGCGAAAGACATGATCACTTTGATGTTGAATAAATCATAACCTTAACTTTTTTTACAGAAAAATAAACCAGAAAATAAAGAAGGGATGTTTTCTGCAATTGCGCGTTTGTTCACGTGGAAGCGTAAAACCCTCACAGTATTCTTGGTGGTCATTCCCACCCTTGTGCTCGTAATTACCTACAGTAAATTAAATGAAAGTGGGTTGTCTCATATAAAGTTAAATGGCGGAGGCGACCGGGTTGTTACACTCAGATCATCTTATGAAAGCGACGACGAATTTATGAAACGAATGAAGCGAAGAATGGATGAACGCCGTACCCAACTTCAACAAAGCTGCAAAAGATTGGGTAAGAAAAGCTATTGATACCAAACAAAAGCGAATTATTCACTTTTATGATTTTTAGGAATATACCACAATGGCAGCGAGATACATGAGAAGTTGATTTATTCTGACAAATACAAGGCAATATTTTGCCAAATACCCAAAACTGGAGTTACAAATTGGAAGTATGTTTTCGCAGCCTTAGAGGGCGTAGGTTTTCAGGTAAATTTAAAAATAATTAGTGGCAATTCTAGTGAAGTGAAAATTAATTTAAACCAGGACAGAGTTGGGAAAAAAGATGCTGATAAACATAGATTTACAGGCTATTATAGGTTTTATAAAATGATTTTTAACTTTGCTGTTTGAACTGCATCTTGATTGAACGAACAATCTTGTGTGCTTTTATTGGGTAAAATAGGTTTTTACGGTAGTTTAAAACAAATTTTGCAGTGTTGGGTTATAATAGTTTAAATGAAAAGGACAACCGTTTTTTAAAGAGTATTGTACTGCACTTACAAATTAATAAAGTAATTAAAAAAATGCAACAATACATAGGTATGGGAGAAAAATCTTGTGTGCTTTTAATGGGTGAAATAGGTTTAACGGTACGTTGGTTCTCAAACTTTTCAAATTTATTCGCATGTCGGCCGACTCATAGTTTTTAAGATAACTCGAGGTCCACTGAAGTTAAAGTCGAATTAACTTTCTTCGATAACAATTCACCAATGCTTTGAGTGCATCGCAATCGCGTTATGTTACTTGTGGCATTATGCGGTGGTCCCACATAGGTGAAAATCTACGTACATTAGGTATATTTTTGCATCACGCAATATAACATCGACTGAAGACTAGGTCCACTCAAAATCGCTTCACGCACCCCTAGGGAACTGGACCCCTTAGGTCCCCAAGAACCGCATCTATAATATATGCTGTAAAAAATAAGTAAAGTAGCAATTAGGTTGAGCTTAGTAGNTCGCTTCACGCACCCCTAGGGAACTGGACCCCTTAGGTCCCCAAGAACCGCATCTATAATATATGCTGTAAAAAATAAGTAAAGTAGCAATTAGGTTGAGCTTAGTAGATTGGGTGATGTACGCGAATCCCCAAAAGGCCCAAAGGGATCGAAGTAAAAACTTTAGGACCCCTTGTTTGAAGTTTGAACCCACAGTTTTTGACTCCGCAATGGCTTTTAAATTTGTATTTGCAGAGCGATAAAGCCGGATTATATAGAAAAAATCACCAGATCAGTAGTGCAGAGAAGAACGAAAGGTTGAATAATCCCAATTGGTTTAAAATGACGGTCGTTCGGGAGCCACTAGAACGCCTCGTTTCAGCATATAGGTCAAAAGTGGAGCCACAAGGACTAATACATAGGATTTCACTTGACAATCTTCTTCATCCATCATCTTCTAACCAAGACGAACAGGGTCAAATAGGTATTTATTACGCTTCAAAACGTTTTTTTAAACGCATGTCAGTGGTTTACATTTCATATTCTAATACATTTTTAAAGCTAAATTAAGGGATTACTTTGATTATGAACGTTGAGTGCAGCGCAACTGCAGCAACGGGCGGCCAGAGTACGTATAAACAAGATTTTACCGATTTAACGCTGAAACATTAAGCAGTGACGAGCAGTAAAACTGACACTCTGCGTTTAAAAAGTTGCCAACCTTTGGCAGATACTCTTTTTCAAGTTACATTTAAAACATTTTGTTTCAGACAGAAAGGAGGTGACATTTAGCGAATTCGTAAACTTTCTGGTCGAGCAAAATTTCAATCAAATTAGGCCTAAAAACATACATTGGGCAAAATATGCTGAACTCTGTCAACCGTGTGACTTTAATTATGACGTCATCGGTCATCAGGAAACGATTGCAGAGGATTCCAAGTTAGTATTTCACAATACTTATTTTACCGTCGGTATGACCTATTGAATGCTTTCAAACACATTTACCCTTTTTCCCTCAAGACAACCAATACATGTTTTATTTGCTACGTCACACTGATTCGCTACTTTGCTTTGTACTGTGTACAACGGAAACGCATGGGACCTCACACACACATAACTATCAAGTGGTTGCGGCGAAACTGGCCATTTTAGATCGTGGCCCAAACCAAAACTCAAAAACTTCATTAAATCCATCTGCTGAATTTCATTAGACCTTTTCTGTGTGCTTTATGCCCGTGCTTTAGAACATTCTCTTCAGAAAAACCTACGTAGGACAATTTCTGCTGGTAAAACACACACAGTTTTACCGGCACTGAACAAATAAAACACTGCCTGAACGTTAAAGATAACAAGGTGGGGAGACTTAACAAGTGTGAGCTAATTATTTCAATGCTGATTGTATGAAGCTACTATGACGCACTGTTTTATAGCGTGGTATAACAATCACATGATTTGGCGAACATAATTAGATTTTTCACCCAGCGGAACAATGCGAACGTTTCAAGCAGCAGTTTGATGTGAGCTACGGCGCTTTACCACGGTATTGTCCGTCTGTCAATCACTCCCTGATTGTCGCGTCGTTTTGTGGTTTCTGCATAACAGTCACAGAGGACCAATTAAATAACTATTTGGAGGTTAATGGAGAAACAATAGGGTTTAACCTCACGAGAAGTCACAAAACGCGTCTTTTACACTTTGCTTTTACTTTACATTGCACGTAAAATTGAAAAGGCTCATTTTTTATTCACTGGGAGGTTAACGGCGTTGGACAGGGGAAAAAACATTGTTTACAAAATGGTCAGGCAAAATAATCACAATTATTTCTTACAACAAACCACTGGCATACTTTGTATCAAGCTGGGGGAGAGGTCGGTAGTTAAGGATATCTGGGTTTCTCTTTTTGTTCAACGTCCGAGACGAACCAACGAAAATTTCAAAGATAGTTGTTGGTCTTTAAAACAACAAAAGATTCATTTTCAATGGCTAAAACACTTGCGTCACAGCGAAAACTATTTTACTTTTTTACAATTTTCCAACAAGACAATTCTATTGCAGATATGTTTTGCGTCTTATTGGAGCACCAGAGGAACTTTCACTCAAGTCACCTTACACAAACAAAACCGACGAGGACTTAGTTTATCGATACTTCTCAACAGTCCGACCACGCAGTCGGGTTTTTCAACTCTACAGCCTCCTGTTAGAAGATTATCTCTTATTCGGGTATCCACCGCCTTTGGTGCTTGACCGATTGTCTAAAGAACAAAAAAATGTGTCGTCACCATGACCTATAGCGGCTTTTCTATGGAAAATTTTATGTACGTGGTGCGTTTTTTTGGTTACGACTTAATATTGTTAGCTTATAACGTCCAGACTTTACGTGGTAAATGAAACATTTTCCGTTTTGATCAGCAATTCGTCGTTGCCCCTATTTTCCCTGCATTAAACACTTCTTGTGCTCTTGGCTATAGTGACGTCCATCAGTTCCAAATTAAATTCACAGTAAGTGAAACGACACTCCAAATTTAGATACGTTTTGGTTGTGGTAGCATAGAAAACGTTTTACCCCATTCTCATTTTTTTAATCGTGTCAAGGTGCAGTAAACCAAGTTTTTCCGAAATTGTCCTGCAACACTAAACTACAAGGATGTTTTTTAGACGAATATGAATCCAAATTAAATAAAACAGTTTTGTCCCAATGAAAAACCCTGAGTATGCTGCAATTTTTGGTCTGTTTTAGGCCAGTAAACCTGACATTCACAGTGGAGCGGTCAAGATCAATTTAACCAAAGCCGCATGTGACAAAACATTATAATTGTTATTTAATCAATTCGGGATAAAATAATCAAAGCAACAAAATTCTACATATTTTTTGGATCATGCGTGACAGTGCCAATCGTTGTTTTGGAGGCACTTTCAATCTTAACTTGTGTTACTTCACAACAATACATAACCACCGGACCGATGGAAAACGTGTTTCCTTGCAAACCTTACCGAACCTCTCTGTTCAAAAGGAATTTCATTACTGGATCACACAGTGTAAAGAACTCGATCGTGGTATATGCCTGTCATCACATTTCGTATCACTAAAGAATTTGACAAAATATAAGCTGGGCAGCTGAAATATGATCTTAGGTTTGGCAGGCAGGCCCTTTATGATAGTTCTTGTCCAGCGCCGATTAACGATTATTCTGAGGACAAACACCAATCAGACCAACAAGCCTGTGATAAACCAAAGTTGATATTGCGGCTGATAATAAATAAGTAAAGTTATACAAACTGTAAGGTTTCCATGTGGAAACCTAGTACATCATATTAATAATATTATCATTGTTACATTTTAATATTTTTCGCATTTAAGTTAAGCTGTGTACCAATATGCACTTAAAATATACTTTTGTAGTCTACACATGTATATTTCTATGCCTTAAATAAGTAAACTGCATTTTCCGTGCATCAGGTTTTAAAAGTATTTAAACGTACAACACTTTTAAAAGCAAATAGGTTTCAACGATCATTGGGCGACAATATTTATTTACTAGCGTGACTAGGCACCAAGCTTTCGATTGTTGTTTGATGTGCACCTCGTAAACGGGGTGGATTTGGAGGACAGACAATAGGTGTCAAGCGGGGCATGCATCAGTACTGTACCTACGTCTTTTAAATGCGTCAACAGTTAATTGCCTTGCACTATTTGTGTGTTAACAGCGGTTCTTGCTAAAATGGTGATAAAACTATATCCGACTGGTACCAATTTTAAAGCCAGCCGTGCCTGTCACAATGTTCGGTATGCGATTGCAACGTTGTTGCAACACACTGAGTTTTTCGCCTACAAGCCTTCTCGTATAAAAGTACGAGACCGAAATCCCGCTACCTTAGAAGCAGGGATTGGCAACAGTGCCGCAGCGATTTTTTGTGCATTTGCAAGTGAATCAATGCGCCTTGAAAGCAAAAAGACTTTCCAAAGAATTATCTCCGAATAATTGTTTGAAAAAAAGCACATAGGCAAGCTAATTACAACAGTTAAATCTGCCTCTAGGACTAGGTAAATCTGTTCGAAATATGGTGAATAGGAAAAGTTTTAGGCCTTTCGACTATAAGGTTCCAAGAATTTACGTTCTGACTTGTAATTTAATATAACCCAACGAGTTGATTTGNTCAGACCAACAAGCCTGTGATAAACCAAAGTTTAGATTGCGGCTGATAATAAATCAGTAAAGTTATACAAACTGTAAGGTTTCCACATGGAAACCTAGCACATCATATTAATAATATTATCATTGTTACATTTTAATATTTTTCGCATTTAAGTTAAGCTGTGTACCAATATGCACTTAAAATATACTTTTGCAGTCTACACATGTATATTTCTATGCCTTAAATAAGTAAACAGCATTTTCCGTGCATCAGGTTTTAAAAGCATTTAAACGTACAACACTTTTAAAAGCAAATAGGTTTCAACGATCATTGGGCGACAATATTTATTTTCTAGCGTGACTAGGCACCAAGCTTCCGATTATTGTTTGATGTGCACGTCGTAAACGGGGTGGATTTGGAGGACAGACAATAGGTGTCAAGCGGGGCATGCATCACTGTACCTACGCCTTTTAAATGCGTCAACAGTTAATTGCCTTACACTATTTGTGTGTTAACAGCGGTTCTTGCTAAAATGGTGATAAAACTACATCCGACTGGTACCAATTTTAAAGCCAGCCGTGCCTGTTACAATGTTCGGTATGCAATTGCAACGTTGTTGCAACACACATAGTTTTTCGCCTACAAGCCTTCTCGTATAAAAGTACGAGACCGAAATCCCGCTACCTTAGAAGCAGGGATTGGCAACAGTGCCGCAGCGACTTTTTGTATGTTTGGAAGTGAATCAATGCGTTTTGAAAGCAAGAACACTTTCCAAAGAATTATCTCCGAATAATTGTTTGAAAAAAAAGCACATAGGCAAGCTAATTGCAACAGTTAAATCTGCCTCTAGGACTAGGTAAATCTGCTCGTAATATGATGAATAGGAAAAGTTTTAGACCTTTCGACTTTGAGGCTCCAAGATTTTACGTTTTAACTTGCAATGGAATATAACCCAACGAGTTGATTTGCATCCTTCGACCTAGATTACCGTCGCGTTCCAATTCATTTAATCGCCTTAGATCGCCTTACCGTCAAAACACATTCTAGTGTTTCACGAGTTTTTCCTGGCGCAGTGTTACCTTTAAATGGTGACCTCGTTAAATAATCGACAAAAATGTCTTACATAATCAGTTGGTAAGCGTGTTGTACAGGCTTTTTGGAATAGAGTGGTATGATTTAAAACATAAAGCAAAAACTTCAATCTGAAGAAATGCAGTGGATAGTGCAAACTGCTGTTCTGCTCGCATTGTTTCTTGGCGCATCGTCGCAAGGTAAGGTTTTGTTTCTTATCTGAATTAATCTGATTTCCGGCCTGGTGATTGATGGGATTTTCTTAAAGTGGTGATTGATGGGATTTTCTTAAAAAAGGGGGTATAATTTGGAACATACTACAATCTTAGGCATGAGTATAATTTGGAACATATTACAATAAATCTAATGCTTTCGCACTTCAACCACTACACATGTTACCACGCGAAACAGGCCAAGTCAGCGTTTTGCCAACAGTTGCGGGCATATACTGAGCTGTGTGAAAAGTATTTATAATAACCCTTGCAAAGCGTTTGACATGCTTATTTGAATATCCAATTTTTTAANGATGAGCATGGAGATTGCAGTAAGTTATGCATGGTGTATCCATCTAAAAAAACACAAAACGAAGTCTACTTTAGAATGGTGGTATTTGTGTTTCATATTGTTTGGTTGTAGGGATAGGGGCTTCGAGTTTATCCTAATCAGTGTTATTTAATCTTTAAAGTCTTGGTGGACCTTTTCGGTGGCTGACATCTGTTTCAAACCTTATTGCTTTGCCCATCCACAAATATCAGTGACAAACTAACACACTGCAAAAACTAAGTCAGTATTTTATCTGCAAGTTAAAGCATGACACAGTGAAGAAGGTACAGGTGCAATGTCTGGCTATGGGAGACGCAATGATAAGCTGTAGCAACACTATAACATAATGTGACAAAACACCTATTAAAATAAAATTTAAAGGTTTTTATGTGGAGCCCAAGTAAACACATTGTGACCCTAGAGCTCAATCTTTTTTAGCCCAAGGACAACGAATTTTTTTCCGAGGACCACCAAAAAGAATTCCATTCATGCTATCAAAACAGGCGATTTTATAAACCAGTACCTAGCGGACCATTATAAGGGAACGGCGGACCGCTAGTGGTCCGCGGACCACACTTTGAGAATCACTGCCCTAGAGGTTAAGAAGAATTGATCACTTTAATAGTTAATTTTCTGGCTTGATCTAAAGTCGTTTTAGGCTAAACAAATCTGACAGTTACAAAATTGTTGCTTCTTGTAAAGATTACAAACCTTGCGACGAAGCGGTCTGTGCCAGTGGCGCGTGCTACACGAACGACCAACGTTGTGACGGAGTGCTCAACTGCAGGGATGAAACAGACGAACAAAACTGCAGTAAGTAGATATCATGTTGCTTACATGCACCCTTTTGTACAGGGGTAAACAATATTTGGTACAAATGCTTGTAGCTATTGCATACTCCTTGAACTAAATCCACACTAGTTTATAGCACCAATTTTATGATTTTTCCGTGCTCTTTAGCTTCGATCAAATGTCCTTCGGGTCAGTTCAAATGCAACAATGGAAAGTGTATTCCGGATAGCTTTGTGTGTGATGTCTGGGACAATTGCGGCGACCGAAGTGACGAACCCGACACATGCGGTGAGAAATCAATAGGAGTTTCTCCGCAAGAGATTTTGATGTCTGAAAAGGCTTTCAGAATCTTTGCACAATAACCGTGACCATATACGGGGTAGAGCCAGCAGTGTCTACGTCTAGAGTCTGTAAATTTGCCGCTAATGTCACAGGTTTTAATTTATTGTTTTCCTTACTATAGTGAGGCCGCTGCTCAGACTATCTGGGTTTCTAATTGTAATTTTATATGTATAAAATGGTGATAGGCCTATATATACCACATGTCATTAACGGATGCACAAGCTTGTACCTGAATCTTTTCGGGAATAATAATGTCAAGGTTAAAAATACCAACGTTTAATATCTATCAAATATGCTTCTAATTTTTTGATGCGTAGCGAATTGACCAATAATCCTAATTAACGAGCAATACATGCGCACCACATATTGGAACGTAGAGTCGTGTACTTAAAAAAAGATTTACTCGAGTTTAATCGTGTCTTTCACCCGTTTGATAACATATTCTGAAAATATCATGTAATCTGTTATTTGCAGTGTATCCCACTTGCCCCGGCAACACTTTTACTTGCGATAATGGAGTTTGTGTAAATTTGCAATGGGTTTGTGACGGAGTGGACAACTGCGGCGATTGGACGGACGAAGAAAACTGCGGTTGGTTGTTAATTGCGATTTGTCTTTATTGCCATTAATATATTATAGCGTACCAAAGCCGTTATCGCCTGCACTTATACATCGAATAAAGTTGTATACATGGAACTGTGATAACTCCGGTTTATTTTAGGGCTTTTGTTAACATTCCAATACCAAACTCTTCACATGGACTAAAAAAAATAACGTACTTTAAAACATAACTGACAGAGAACTTGTATATAGTGAATGCATTGTAATGCAAACATTTCAACAATCGCTGTTGTCATCATCAGTGCAATTCAACACTATACTGTATTTAGAGTTATTAGTACTGTATTTATACTGTATTTAGAGTTAGTTGGAGATTTAGAGTTATTAGTATTAAGGCGGCGTTTCTGTTACTATTTTATGCTTTTTTCAGACCACCAGATACCCTGTTTAAACAACCAATGGCGTTGCACGAACAGTTCCACGTGTATTGACGTTGAGCAGATTTGTGACGGGACGAAAGACTGCGAAAATGGCGAAGACGAAACCCAGGAAGGAACTACTAACATTTGTAGTAAGTTTTAATTTCGATGATAAGAAATACAAAAAATACAAAATCGAGTGCGGGATTAAAATTCGCAAGTCGTCTTTTCTTTGCACTTACAACAAAGGGAATATGTGTGATACACTTTTTATACAAAGGTTCAACGCGTTGTGGAATTCTCAGTTGCGATTATCTGTGTCAGTCATCACCTTCGGGAGGAATCTGTTTCTGTCCTGACGGCTCGCAAGTCTCAAACGATGGTATCTCCTGTGAAGGTCAGTCACTTCTGCCGAGTAATATGACTATGGATTTGCTGCATATTGTAGCAGGTTGTGCAGTTAAGAGGCACAAAATTTTGATCTGCGTAAATTTGGTTTGTAGCGAGATTTAAATCCAAGCAGTTCCTGGATTATTACCACTCTTTGCCTCTTACAATGTCGGTCAACAGTTATTAGGCTAAACTTGCTGTTGTATCGAAATCACAAATTCAGTACTTAATAGCATTATGTCCGCGTCTCCTGGTTTACATAAGTTTCTGTAATTTATTCGCTATGAAGCGATTTTGCATTAAGTAGGCTACATATGTATATTTATACACCATATTATCATTATAAAATGTCTGCTTCACATCTTTTCTAACACCGGGTAAACGATTACTGGTACAATGGTTCAAGTTTTAATTTCTCCACTGTCTTTTGTGCACAGACTTTGACGAATGCAGCGTCTTCGGTCAGTGCGAACAGTTGTGCGAAAACATTCCAGGCTCATACAAGTGCAGCTGCGCTGAAGGTTACGAGTCGGAAACCCACGATGGAGAGTTGCACTGCAAAGCCCCTATTGCAGGTACTTCCGAAAGGAAAGATCGTGGTATTTTTGCTGTATTTTCTTGTCGGAGAAAACTTTTCATGGTCTATCCAGCGAATATCTCCATGTTTATTTTGTGCATAAATTTAAATACTTGGTTGGCCATCGGCTCGCATGAACAGAACGTTAATGTTTCTGCGAGGTTTATAGAAGCGGCAGCTGCTTGGTTTTTTCATTAAAGTAAGTTTTACTAGGTTAGTCGGTGAACGATGCTTGCACAATAGAGTGGCTTGATTGATGTTTATGCACCGATATGCAATTAATAGTTGACTGTAATTATTTTTGCAATTGCCATGTAAGCCGCTGTCGCGATTCGTAAGTCTCGGCAAAAGGGTGCCTAGGTAAAAAATGGTTCCTGCTGATCTTTTGCATTAACTGCAAGTAAATTGTACTCGACTGAGAATAGGAGAAAATGACACCACTAATCCAGCTTACATGTCATTTGTCAGGGGATTTATGTTCATGTTAGTTTTGTATTTATCACACGTTTACAGATGATGCACCGAAAATTCTCTTCACTTCCGGCAAAAACATTTATTTCTACAACCTCAAAAGCGGCCAGACGGGGCTTGAGATTGCAGTGACTGCCGAGCAACCAATGGGAGTCGATTATCATTACGCTCTGGGTAGAATTGTCTGGTCTGACCCAAGCGGCAATAAGGTGGGTTGTTTAAAATTCCTCCCTGTATTTACAATAGTTAAACTTGAAAGAAATTCAATTTGTCAGAAAAACTTAAAAGAAATGCAGTGGATACTTGTAAAAATGCCTACAAGGGATTATTGTGTGTGAAGTATACCCTGCCTAAAGTTGACACACCGTTTCGAATGGGTGTTTGTTTACTAAGACACAATATCGTCATTATTTTTTTGGTTAAGGTTATGTCGTCTAATATGAACGGAGGCGATCAGAAAGTTGTACTTGACGTTGCCTTGGAAGACCCTGAAAACTTGGCTGTAGATTGGATAGGTATAAAATTCTTTATGAGACTTGTGTATAGACCATTGGTCGGCAAACTGTGGGCCGCGGCCCAATTGTGGGCCACCTAGTACTTTTTAATGGGCCGCGCAAACCTTACTTACGTGGGCCGCATGGTGTATATGAAGCGATTGCAGGGCCAATATGCGGAGTCGTACTCCATCCTTTTCCGAGTTCCGATGTTACGATATGAAACAAGGGCATGCCCAACCGCCATATGTATTTTCACGCTTTGCACATTAAAAAAAGGAAAACGGTCTACACACAAGTTTCAGCTTGTGTGTTTCTGCTAAGGTTTTCAACAGTACATTGTGTACATAAATTCGTCATGCTTTACGTACTTCATGTGGATGAGACACTTATATAGTTACAAGATACTGTCACGATTTTCTGAGTAGCGATGTCTGTAGGTTTTCTTGGATAACGGTGATTTCAAACTCCGTATTAAATTGGCCCCAGTTGGTTACTTTTTTTCAAATTATTGTATTCATCAAAAAGAAGATACAAGCCAGTACTTGTGTGTAAAACTTTTTCTATGCTGTGTTGACATTATCAGGAACGGCTGGCTTTATCAGCAACGGATTAACGGTTGTAACCCCCTTTTTCCTTTTACCGC
>QXVZ01009345.1:0-17179 GCA_008931825.1 Phallusia fumigata | reverse complement strand
AACCCTGGCTACCATTGCTTTCCTGAGTTTCTCCTATAAAACTAAAACAATGTAAAAAACGCGAGATCGTGACGTTTAAATTTTAAACTAGTTTTATTTATGTTTTAATTTTCAAATAACAAACTGCGTTTGCTACCCTTCATAACGTTTCTACCTCGCATCCAAGTTAATATTATGCAGCAAACGCCGGACTGAATGACAAAGGAGTAACTTAGTTCAAACCTGTCTAAAGCCGCAGTCAGTTCCATCTTTGTTCTCTCGCACTCAATTAAGAACTCTGCTTCGGCTTCTTTTCCTGCGAAATAAAAGCAGAGGCAGAGCTAGGAAATCTAAGCGTAATCTAGTTTAAAATGTTCAAACATATCAACATGAGAAGACAGGATAAGTGCACGTTATACTGCCTTCGCATGCTCAACTTAAAATATAATGTAAACGATACGCAAGTTTAATTAAATGCCAGTTGAATGATTAACTTTCACTTGCCTGTTTTCCGTAAAGTTCCATGTTGCAAAAAATGTTCTCTTCTCTGATCATGTTTCTTCAGCCAAAATGTCCGGGCGGCAGTCGAGCAGTCAGCGGATGGTTTTAAACCATTGATCAGAAGTCACACAAGTAACAGTATTTCGAAAGTTGTACAAACTTACAAAGCAAAAAATTACATTCCGGTATTGGTTCAGAAGCAAACCAGTGTGCACCCCAGTTTACTTTTAAACCGACACCAAAAACATTCATTAATAAACAAAGAAATTACCTGAATAAGTTCCGCTGGTAAGTCGTCGGTCGGTCGTTCCCCTCCACAAACGCTACCTTCCACACGAGCCGCAAAAAAGAATGACACGTCGCTACACCGAAGCTACGTGGCTTCTTTTTTTCTTTTTTTCGACCAATCACAACGCTTGATTTTGAAACGTCACAGGAGCGTTGAACCAATTAGTGAGTTGCGGGAGGCAAAGCGCTCGAAAACTTGACGCTCGAATTGGCGTGACGTGGTGTTACGTGATTGGCGCTTGTGACACCACAGTACTTGCCGGAAGCTGAAGGAGGTCTTTTACACTGTAAATACAGCACGTGATTGAAACAAAAATCTTTCCGCCGCCATTAGAGTTTTTATCATGCATTTAAGTTTGTAAACAACTTACGCAATAACAGCTGATTGTGGACCTCCAAATTTAATCGATATTTCAGATATTTTTATGTCTATTTAAATATATATTTTCCATTTGAATACTTTGCGAAATTTGAATACTTTGCTTTTGTCCATTTTAGTCAAAATCTATTGCCCAAATTGTTAAGAGTATTGATCGTTATTGCAATTGTGCGCACTTTCGACTCATTTTTGTTTAATTCCAAACCCATTATTGGTGTCTATACAGGCTTATTGCACGCATTTACATCGCAATTACGTTGAAATTACGTTTTTCTAGCGTGTATATTTATTGTTTTTTTTTATTTTTTTGTCATATTAACTTGACTTGCCTGATTGACTCGAGCGCACTTGATTCTGTTCGCGTCCATTAAATTACTCCTAAAACCAATAAAAGACGAGTAGTAGGCTACACAGAACTACATTGTTATTTTTTCGGAAAATACCATTGTTTATTGCATTGCCATGTAGACGTCGTCTACTTTCCCTATTTATTGACCTTGTTCACGAACCAAACTTACAACATCATCTCCAAGCAGTTTCGTCAAAACGCCCACCATCCACCGTTTACATCATACATCATAAACACGTTAACATACCTCAAGGAATTCGTAACCTGGTCATGCTGTGATCGATAAATAGTTGCTGCTTAGACTGAAGAAAGGAATTGATGGCAGATGTTTTTTTTTCAGATTTTTGAACAAACGTCCCACATTAGTGACCCAAAATCTGACTTTGATATTCTTTAGATGTTTTTACTCTCATTGGTTCACACAACAACACTCACAACGTACAAGCTCACAGCACAGTAAATTAAATAGAAAGCAGAAAATTAAAAAGAAAACAACAACAAAAATAAAATATGAAACAATTAAATCTTACAAGGGTGAAAATGTGACATACATAACACACACAAAACGATGCGTGGTTGGCACACAATGTGTAATAGACAGAAACTATGAACTTGGTGTCGATCTTAAAACCGATATTGGCACCACGTTTGGCAGAAAAACTGTACATACTGTAGATCATTTGCATTTTCTGCAGGGCAACTAACTGAAACAAATGTACATGTATATTTCGGTTTCATTAAAAACGCCTAAAACGAAATGCGCCGTGTTTTGCTACATTACAAGCTAAAAAAGGTTTTGGTAATCACAAGTGTTTTGACAACTTGTTTGAATACAACAAATTTTTTGGCTTGTTGAACAAAAACAATCAAGTGGTTTGTGAGAAAAAAGGCAAAGCAACTCGGTTCGAACAACACCAAACAATGTAAAAACACAAAACAGTGTGACGAACAAAACTAATCAAACCCACACATTGTGATAAATGACTGGTGCTGTTTCTTACATCTAGTAATAGTTTGTTCTTGTAGTCCAGAGTCATCGTCGTTGGTGACGGGATGCAGGATAAAAAATATTTAGGTAGGTTTGCTCTTTGCCCAGCTCAGCTCAAGGAAGCGTTAGTGGTGATAAGCTTGTAATAAGCTCCTTCCAAATCCATGAGCTCATCGTGAGTGCCTTGCTCGATCACTTGGCCTGAATATGGATAGAATTATATCAATTTTCACTTTTTAAATGGTTAAGAACATTACGCACCGATAATGACAACAATGGTTTTTAAACTGTTAGCATTACAATGCATTTACTCTGTACCAGCTCTTTGACAATTAAGATACTTTTCAAGTATGTATCTTGTTTTAGTGAGTTTATAGCATGACAAAGAATATACGAGCAGTTTTATTGACACGCCAGTGTTTTAAACTCCGATGTCGACTTTCGTGAGGCGAATATTTGGCTGATTTGAGTACTTTGGGGTCTGGATGCGCTAGTAGGCTAACACAACACCGTTTGTTACACACTTCCTGGCCAAATGGGCCAAAGCACTTTCACAATGCCAAATAACTTTCTAAGTTTTATCTGAAATATGGTTCTCACAACCGGTTTGGGTGTCTTTCGGTTTCAAATAATATGTTACAAAACAGACTAAAGCAACTATACAATACCCTATATCATCACACCTTCCTATGTACTTAAATGTTCCGAAGGTATAAATTTTAGCATTTTGGGCATGATCCAAGCATGATCGTCGTGTTTGTTAACGTACCTTGAGATATAACGGCAATTTTGTTTGCATTGCGGATTGTTGAAAGTCTGTGTGCGATTACAACACAAGTTCGCCCTTCTCTCGCACGATCCAAGGCTTCCTGTACAATTTGTTCGCTCTCTGTACAAAACACAACAAGTTTAAAACGTTAGGGAATGAATACAATTTGTTTTCGTTGAAAATAGAATCTACATGATTCGCAAACGTCCATGTCTATCGTAAAGAGTTGTTATAAGCGACTGGCTTCATCAAACGTTTCGGCAATAACTCATGCCATCTTCAGTGACACATTAAGTTTTGCTGAAACGTTTCATAAAAAGCATGTCACTTTTAACCTTTTGGAGCAGCACACTTATGATAAGATTTATGAACATAGCCGTGTTTACTGTTCCAAATATGTTGTTTATGGCTTATTTTTGAACGTCCACCATATACTGCTTCTATTGCAACTTTACCTGTATCTAATGCCGAGGTGGCTTCGTCAAGAAGAAGAATCCTCGGGTTTCTGACGAGAGCCCGAGCAATGGCCACTCTCTGCTTCTGCCCGCGGGACAACTGGTCGCCTTTGTCCCCCACACTCGTCTCATAACCCTGAGAATAAACGTTTGTGAAGGATAGTAAATTTAATTAAGAGTTAGCAAAATTTACTCAAGTATTTAGAAACAGGAGACATGGAACTAAGAAGTAGTTTAATTAAAATCATAACTTCCAGAGAGCGTGTATATAGCGAACACATTGGAATGCAAAGGTTTCAACAATCTATGTTGTCATCATCAGTGCATATTCTCATGCAACGTATTACCTACATTTTAGCTCTTTGGCAGTTTTGTCAAACTGATATTATTTCGGAGCCACATGTCTCTAGAGAAATTAAAGACGTTTACACAAATGACATTTAATTGTGTTATGCTGATTTCGGATGGCTTAAAACCAACGATATTTAATGCAACAAAGACACCCAGTCGGAGATTAGGACAATAATACAAGAGCAACGCTTGTTGGCTAATTCTGAACCGTGCAATCCCGAAACCTAATGTTAAACTTAAAAAAAAACATTAAATATATCGACCTTGTGTCAACTTGATACAAATAGATCTGAGGGTAAACAGTATATTTTGAAAATATACCAGCACTTACATCTTTAAGTGCCAGAATGAACTCATGCATGTTGGCTAGCTTTGCGGCCCTCTCCACGTCCTCGTCCGGTACGATACGGGAATTATCGCCGTACACGATATTATCGCGCACCGATCCACCGAACAGAACCGGTTCCTGCGAGACGATTCCGATTTTGCTTCGCAGGAAGGAGACGTTCGTTTGTTGGGTGTCGTGACCGTCCACAAACTGAGAAAAAAGGAAACAGATTAAATGAAATGCGCCACTGCATGCAAGACTAAGTGTGTTATGTTAAACCAATGCTTGAAACACATGCACTAATAATTCATAGTATATTAGTGGCAAATGTGAGCTTCAATGCATCGTAAATAGGCAACAAAAAGACTTGCAAATCATTTGTTGTAACGAACGGCCATAGTTTCTAAAACTAAAACTTATAAGTCAAATTTTATTCGAAAAGTATAGTTTAATCAAATAAATAAAAACATCTGACAGGGAACTAATGCGCCGATGACAGCGATTGTTAGGATGTTCGCATCACATTGCATTCACTGTACACAAGCTCTTAAGCAAGTACGTTTTTAATCTGACCTAAATACAACATCTTTGTGGAAATCACTTTTCCAACAGACGGGCATAGTTTTTTCTTCTAAAACTAAAACTTTTAAAAACTTAACAAAGCAGTTCAGCAAAAGACATCGAAAAGATCGAAATCCGCAACCACTCTTACTACTTGTCCTTCGTCCGGATCATAGAACCGCTCCAGTAGCTGAACGCTGGTACTTTTACCACACCCACTCTGTCCCACCAGTGCTAAGGTTTGTCCCGGCTTTATGGAGACGTTTAATCCCCTCAGAACTGTTATGTCGGGTCGAGTTGGATATGTGAAAAGACAATCTTTAAAGACGATGTCGCCAGTGAAGTTGCCCTGCAACAAAATTACATGTTTTATCAGAATGTGTAGTTGTGCACGACACAGTTGGTTGAAATACTAAACATTTTAGGATTATGTCTACGTAGCACGGTCAAAAATTAGATCATTCTGCTTCACCTTTACGCAATTTTGTGTGGATTATTTGTGTGAGTGAAGGCTAGTTTTTGATAATCATGATATTTTTGCTTCACGATAATTGTGTGCACATACGCTTGTTTATTTCTATGGTCGGTTAAAGTTGTCAGATTGATCTAACCAGAATGTATCAAGAACCAAAACAATTTTCGTGTAATATATTCTTTCCACATCTTTCTTCTTGATTAGGTAACACCGCTTTGAAACAAAATAGCGTATCAGAGAAGCCTTCGGATTAGCTGCGAAAGAACTTACCCACTGGTCACCTTCAGGGCTATAGGAATCAATTGGAGGGATGCGGTCCAGTAATTTAAAGATGCGCGCAGCCGAGGTTTTGGCTTTTGCATAATCAGGGGCATAGTTTGAAGCTCTGCCCAAAGCCGTGCCGCCAAACACAATAGCTGAGAAGACACTGTGCAAAACACAAATTTCGTTTAGTTCTTCATGCAAAGTTGTCATTTTTTTCCCACAGAAGCAAACAACTAGTATATTTTATGTTAAAAGAATTAACAAGCACAGAGGTATTACAGCCAATCGTATTTCTAATTGTGCAAAACATTGGCCATGCGGATATTTCAAAAAGCACACCCCATTTAAATTACATTTCAATTTTATAAGTTTGCGCCTGGGCAATTGAAATCAATAGCTATTAAAGACTTGGTTTGAGCAAAAAAATATTAACTTTGTAAAAGAGTCACTTCTTACCGGAAAACGTATTGAAACTCCATCTCTCCAATTGCGACCAGGTACCCGCCGAAACGAAATGAAGCGGCGTATGCGAAAAATATGATGGAATTTGCGATCCCGAATGTGATCCCGTATACCAATGCGTTGTACTTGCCCTCCCTAGGCACAAAAACTTGATAAAAAGACTTAAGTAAATTAGGTTTATAATAGGTAACTTCGGTTTTAGTTTTTAACTACAAATTTCGTTAAATAAGAGTTGTTTTTCTTTTGCTACAAGTTCTGTAACGGTATAAGTTGTTTTTCTTTTTTATTTTTTAACTATAAATTCTGCAACACCACCCGCTAGGTTCGTGGAGTGATAATCCCTAAATTTCAACCTAACTTCATGCTTACTTGTAGGGTCCTTCCAGCACAAGGTTGTACTGCTCGGTGAAATACAACTCCTTGTTGAGTGAGGCAACGGTTCGAATACTTTCAATCGCCTCCGATACAACCTAAAACAGCAAGGTTTGAAATGAAACACGCGATTCTCGCAGTTGGAAGAAGGCAAGCAGATCATCTAATATTAGCAAATGACCAGTTGTGGTCTAATAGAAACGTTAATAACGCTATAAACAAATCATGAATATCTTTTGGTATACTGAGGTTTGCTCGCTGAAAAGTTCCACCTACACTAAGCACACAGAATGTGAAAATGTTTTTTGTGTAAAAACCTCATTTTTCAGACATTAATTTACGGACATCGTCGTTACAGGATCGAGATGAAACAAGAAACCACCTTCGAGGCTTCCTCAAGTGATTCCTTGTCTCTTCTTGCACTTCCGGTCATCAGACGAGCTTGAATCAACCCGGACATGACGATAAGCGGGAGGAAGGCCACCACTACAAACGCCAGCATCCAACCAAAGTAGAAGGCGATGATGAGAGCGCTGCCAATACTCGCCATTGCTGAAACTATGATCCCAATTTGTCCTCCAGTTGCCTGAAGTATAAATAATTTTGAAAAGACTTTACAGATGCCTTGCAAATAACAAAAAAATTGTGTTAATTGTGCTCCACGTATTCTGTCATTGATTTCATGAAAATTCGTTTGGAAAATGGGTGAAAGACAAATCTAGATACTTTCTTTCTGAGGGGCCAACAACAAATGTAGAAACATAGTTTACAGTTTCAAAAATGTCACAAAAAAGACAATACAGTCGACATGAACGTCTCGATGTTTTGACAAATCTGTTGCCATTCATGAAGGCTACAAGTGCTGTAGCCTAATTAAATCAAAACGGCCAGAGAGCTTGTATATAGTGACTACATTGCAATGCAGTGCATACCGGCGATTGTTGAAACGTTTGCATTACATTGCATACTCTTTGGCAGTTACGGCTTACGGAGTATTTAAAATTTGTATCATAGTAAGTAAGTTATTTACCCCTTTAACCATAGCAGCATCGGTGGCGAGACGAGCTGACAGAGCACCGGGATTGTTTCTGTGGTCGTCATACCAGCCGATGTCCTGCCTCAACATCGCTTCGAATCCCATCTTCCGAACACGGCGAGTCAGTATCTCTCCCGACTTGGCGAACATGTAGTTCTGCAAAACAAAATTTGTTCTTCAGGAACAGACTCGCCCTTGTATGAGGTCATTTGCCAATCTAACAAACTAAATTTGTGACAAGTATGGGTGGTTATTAAGACTAACTGGACCCTGTACGACTTTCGTGGAGTACGTGAGTTGTAATGGCTAACATTTATATTGTTTTTTGTCGTCTTTGGCGAAAAACATGTTGGTCTACTAGGGACAGATCTTATATCTTGACAAAATACCCCTTTTACCCTAAAAGTCGAATAAAAGAAACTAAAAGTCAACTGTCGACAAAAGCATTTACAACCCACTTTATTAATAGCTGGTATGATGGATGATTTACAACATTTTGAACACTGAAATGCAAATCGCAAAACGTATTTACAGTTTAGGCTGCTAACCTGAAGAAAGTAAGTAAAGAATGAAATGATGGCGATTCCGACGAATAGAAGTGCATAGAAGTTGACTCCTTGTTGTTGTTCTTCGATGGTTGGAAGCGAAAACACCTGAAAATATCCCGGTAATGTGTTTGTGTTGTAAAGCGTGTCACGTTTAGACCACTAGCTCTGAATCATAGTTGTTTTTGCGAAAGCTAAAATCATTTTGTTAAATATTATGTGTTTACATTACCTATGTACGGTAGCCCAAGTAAATTGAATTGTACTTGTGGGTCACCGAACTTATGGCTGCGTTGTCACAAGGAATAGCATATATGTGTTAAATTAAATTAAATGTTATAACATTACAATATAGGACACTTGGTCGCAAACAGAGCAAACAGTTGACTTTAAGGCAGATTTAACCGGCAGTTATTTAGGGATAAGGCAAAAACACAAGATATACAATGTTGCAGTTAGTCGTCCACATAATACACACCACTTTCCAACCAATCAATAACTATCATCGAGAGAGAAAGAGGTTTATTTTCACACCCACACAAAAACTACATTGACCCACACCAAGCAACACTGAAGCGATGCAAGTTACCACACGCCTCTGTATGACGTCACTACGCATCGTGGCGTCATCCACAAGCGTACATCACCAGCTACAACTTAGCAAAACAGAATACCCACCCCGAGCAAGCCAGAGAAAAGGATTGCGAACACTGGTTGGATCGCTCCGTTCACTGCCGATCCAATCGTCCCTCCCACGATGTACGGCCACTCTGTGGCGTTGAGTTTCATGATTCGACCGAGAGGAGCCGGTTCGATCTCCTCCTCATCATCGTCTTCATCACTGTCGGAGTCCTAAATACAAACTCACATTCAGTTTTCAACGTTTAAGTCCTAATTTATCAGAATTAGGTTATTCGTAAAGACGCAATCACCAGAGAGTGGTATGGAACAAAAGCTTTGGTAGAGTTTAAGATGCAAGATTGTGTTTGTCCCAATTCCCAAGTCTTCTGTCTCGCTTGGAAGTAATATGTATAAATAAGCAAATATATTTTGCCTAAATAACGGCATCGTTAGCATAAACGGTTTTGAAAGGCAAAATGGTAAAACGAAAGGGCCAAAAAATATCTTTTGTTACCACAATGCTCGAAAAACAGTTCGACAGCAAGCCGTTTTGATCCTATATCAAAAACACACCCAGACAGAACGTAGTACAAATTCTGAAAGGAATCAGTGAAGCTTTGCGACTAAATAACTTGCAAACGAATCAACAGGTGCCGATGCACTTCGACATCGTTTATTTAGAAACTTACATCGCTGTCACTAGAGTCGGAATCACTGCTGGATCTTGTACGTTGAAACTTCTTAGGTGGATTCGGGGTTGTTATTCCCATCGGGGTCATGTCGGTGCCAGAAATCTGAGAGGTGGCTCGCTTCCGCAAACTCCGTCTAAAAAAACGATCTCGTAAATTTTACTTCCCCGCAATTTTGTCTTGGATATTTTATTTTTACTTTTGACAGTGAACCTTGGTCAAATGGTGTCTACTGAATCTAAAAACCGTTTTCTCCTTATTATATTTAAGGCAGTGGTTCCCAACCAGGGAGGAATTTAAAGAGTTAAGGGGAGGAAATTCCACCTTTATCAAGCTATTCGTTATAGGGTAGTATATCTTTAGGTAGATCAGTGGTTCCAAACCTTTAATTATTGCTTTATGTCACTTTTTGTCTAGTAGGGGGGAATGAAGAGTTTCAAAATGGGAAAAGGGTCGAATACGTTAAAAAAGTTTGGAAACCACTGGTTTGAGGCAATGTGTTTTGTATAGTTTATAAGCTTCTGAAAAAGTGCGTTGTGCGATGTTGTATGGAACCTACACTGTATAAATACTTCATCCGTAAACAACAAACAGGTCAAAGAGACATTAGGGTACAAACACGCCTTTTCATTACGCGTAAAAAATACCTTAAACTCCTCCGATGTCCATGAGCAAAGTCGGTGACATGTTCAAGTGCAACTTCCGGTCCGTTTTCAAGCAAATCTCCTGTGTGGAAAACACGAGTTATCAAACTATAACAGCCGAGTCGCAGTTGAAGGGATTTAATCAAAGTTACCTTTCTCTTGACTTTCACTGTCGCTTCCCTCATCCGATGATCCACCTTCCTCGCCGTCCTTCTTCTTCGACTTTGTTGTCTGTCGCGAAAACATCATCAAGTATTTTTTATTTTTTGTTCAAAGCTTCGTTTTAAATAAAAATCCTTGGTGGGATTTTTTTATTGCGTAGAATATTCTGGGGACACAATTACCAGTTTCAGGAATTTTATAGGAACCAGTACAACACGCTGACAATGTTGACAAACTGTCAAATTAATAATGTGAACAAGTTTTGGGGCGTAGTGGGGGTAATTCCTTGGGTTTTGGAGTCAAACACATCAATCGATTCATCACAGTGTTAAGTGTAACAAAAGTCTTTTAACATTATCAAATAAAAACAGCAAAACCCACACGAAATTTTAAAACAAAATAAAGCAGCAAAAGATAAAAACTGAGGATACGAATGTTAAGTTCACACTTTGCATCTGCAACTTTTACCTGTGTTCTAAAAAAATCGTCTTTCTACCGCGTACAGAAACATGTTCGTACCTGCAAGGTGACCAAAGTGAAATAAACCCCGTTGTTCTTCATCAACTCGTCATGCGTTCCACGTTCCACCGCCTTCCCGTGTTCGATACCCACTATGACGTCAGCGTCACGGATGGTTGACAGTCGATGAGCGACGATGACCGTAGTGCGACCGCGTCTCACCTGGATATAACTTACGGGTATAACTTACAGAATGTAAAGGATATCTAATAACGTGGCCCGAAACAGACAAAAAGTATTGGAATCCACAAGTGTTATTGTCGTGTATTCTTGGCAGGTTGTACCAAACGTTCAGTGTAACACTTTATCCAATGTAAAAGAAAGAAAACAGGGGACTGTATATGATGATAGATTTTGACATCCATAAGATCTCCTAAATGATAAAGTTTATCTTGGAAAATTTGCAAAAGAGCTTTACTGAGAAAATTGCCAATCAGCCTTTTAATATCCGACAGTGTAAAATAAAGAAGGCTCTTCAGGCAAATATAGTTTTGTACCGACGTTTGCCTTTATAAGTTTAAACATTCCCAGGTAGCAACAGTTAATATCAAATAAAGGGGGACGGACTGTAGGTGTAGATAAATTTTGACGCCAATGTGATATATTTAATGTAACTTGGAAAACGAGTGTGCACTGCTGTCTTAATGACCAATCAGCCTTTAATATCCTACAGTGCTTCTGCTTGTTCATTTAATAAACGCACGAAAACAAGTTTGTCGGGCATGTATTGACCCTTTCCATAAAAACTGGCAATCTGTTGTAAAGCAACGGTCGAAAAACATGCAGCAATCGTTCGTACCTTGTCCAGTTCATGTAGAACCATTGCTTCGCTTGTCATGTCCAACGCAGAGCAAGCCTGGTCGAGTAGCAAAATCTTAGGGTTTCTTAGTAAAGCTCTGGCGATGGCGATTCTCTGCTTCTGCCCTCCACTTAGGTGACCTCCACCCGTACCCACGTCCGTCTTGAATTTCTGTCAAGTAAAAAAGTTTTGCAAACATTATCATACCAAGTTATTCTTTGCTGTTTCTGAGAGTTAATTCATTTCATTTTTCACATAAGACCACCAAAGCTACCGCGACATTCAAGTGACTTACGTCTGGCAGGTCCATGATGAAGTTGTAAGCATTGGCCGCCTTGGCTGCTTGGATAACATCTTCATCCGTCACTCCGTCGCGGCCAAACCTTATGTTTTCCTCGATGCTAGTGGCAAACAAACTTGGTTCTTGCTGCACGACCCCAACCAGTTGCCGAAGCCATTGCGTGTTCAACGTACGTAAGTCGTGCCCGTCTAAAGTCACCTGCAATGTTTCTCGAAATTAGGTTTGATTTAAGACAACCATAATTGTTTGTTTAGTCAGGACTAGATAAAAGATAACTGCGCATACTATTTTTGTGCAAGAGTCTTGGTAAAAGAGTGTTTTTTCTTTCTTTGTTTATTTTCTTCTAACCGACACCATTTTAACAAAAACAAACAAGAGTATTTACTAAATCAGATTTGAGTGACGAGAAACGGCATTATTGGATGACGGATTTTAGAAATACGTCCGACTAATCTAGAACTAACTTTTTAACAAAGGAGTTGTGTTATTATGTTAAATATGCTTGCTAAGGAAATGAGAACATAATCCTCTCAATAAGTTCAGCACTACATTTTACCCATATTTATCTCACCTTCAAAAACTGCTGGGCAAAATCGAATGTTGCCTTTAAATGACCGCAAGTCTAGCTTTACGCCACAGAAAATTGCTGAATTTAAGCATAATGAAGGGCCACAACACACTTTTGTACATCAATCGTATGCCGAAATAAGACTTTGGACCCATTATCAATTCACGGATAGCAAGTCCTTGCAAAACTACGTTAACGACGAGTTATCAAACGAACAACTCTTGTAACCGACCAAAATCTTTAAAGAGAGCCCTCAGTGTCAGTAATCTGTGGGTGACCTCGCGTTTTACCATCACTCGCTAAACGCATGTTCAAGATAAGCCATTACCCGTGTTAGTGATTAGAGTAACACGAGTTCGCCACATACCACGCCCTTGTCGGGGTCGTAGAACCTCTGGGCCAACTGGAGGATCGTGCTTTTGCCCATTCCACTCGGTCCCACCACTGCCGTCGTCTCTCCTGCCTTGAAAGTTAACTTTAGGTTGTCGAGGATCTGAAAGTAAAACAAAATGTTCAGTTGGTTTTGTTGGTGCATTTGTATCGTTTTGGGTTTAAACTGAATGAAACTTACAGATATTTTAGCAAGTATTGCTGCAATGTTGCAATGTGCAATGTTTTTTTTAATAGCATCTATTAGTTGCTAACATACCTTTGGCTCAAAAAATTATAATACCTTCCTATTTCACTCTTAATATCAAACTTCTACTACTGAAAGTAGGTAGCCTATAATCCTTCATCACACAAAGAAATGAGTATGTCAAAGCAGCCTATCTATCGTTAGCAGCGTTTTGACCAGCTTAATGTGCCAGTGTGAAGTTACAATTAGCTTCAATCTGACCACAAAAAAATTAGCTAATTAATACATCATCAGGTTTTTACCTGCTGATCGTCCCGGCTTGGATATGAGAAATCAACGTCGTGAAACTCGATGTCGCCAACCACGTGTTCAAGCCTGTGACCGGATGTAGAGAAAGGGTCGATTTTCGAATCCTGGTGAAAAAAATGTAAATTTTCATGTACAACTTTTTCAATTTTTGCGCTGCGTACAATGCGAATCGATGCTTGTACGCAGCGCATTGAGAACATGGCGTGCTTTTTGATCATGCGTATGCACTCCAATAACTTCTTTATTTACTGGCAGTGCAGTTTTCAGGAGGCCAAAGCGTCGTTTTGTTACAATGAGCAAGATGCTAGAGCGACTTATTTTGCCTGAATAGCGTATTAGTGCGTGGTCCAGCCTACATTGTACAAAGAATGCTGTTTACCATAATGAGGACGACGTGAGAAGAACGTCGTAATGTTGACATACAAAAATTCATTAATGAAAAGAGCTATCTCAAGTTTCAATATGTCGGACAACCTCTTCGCGGGATTCGAACCCTCGAAGCTTCCGAGCACGAGTGTCGATGAGGGTTTTTAAAGTCTGTATATGAGCCGAGCGCCACAGACCAAGGGATCTTCCACAACATTTTAAAATTACATTTGATTTGCCAACCGACAACTCCAAACAACACCAAGACAAATATGTATGATCAAAACATTGGGACTACAGTTCAGACAAACTTACCCGTTCAATTATCTGGAACACAAGAGCGGCGGCGCTTCTTCCAACGGAAAAAGCTTCCAGATTTGGTGCAGCTTGGCCAAGGTTAATGGCACCGACCAACACGGCAAAGAACACCTTAATACAACCAGTTGTGTAAGACGTTACCAGTAAGTAAAACAATTAAGAAGACTTGCATTACAAACTTCAACAACCTTTGTTTTTGTACCAAGTGTTAAGGAACTTGTTGTCGAAGCTACACTATTGTGTACCTGTGTGATTTACTACTAAATTTGAAAAAAACTGTGCTGTGTTGGCTCGTCTACGATTAAAGTTTCTGCAAATTATTCAATAGAGTTAAGCTACCGCAGTTGTTCAATGGTATGTGGATTGCATTATGTCATGAAAAAAAAAAACATTTGCTGCAGCAAACTAAAAAGACAAAAACATGGACTTTAAATTAAAAACACAACTGCCAGAGAGCTCATACATGGTGAATACATTATGATGCAAACGTTTTGACAATCGCTATTGTCATCATCAGTGCAAATACAACAGCGATTGTCAAAACGTTAAGATGTATTCACCCTATATTTTTCAATTCGAATTTTCGTTTAGTGGCTGACTTACAGTCATCAGGCGTCCAGGCGAAAAGTCGATGTTGGGATCATGCACCAATGTCGAGCCGTACCAGAAAGCTAAAGCGTAGCTGAGAAAGATTAAGCACCACATGTACCCGGTAAAGAAACCCTGCGTCATTCCCTTCTTTATCCCTTGCTTCTCCGCCGCTTCTAACTTAGTTCCGTATCTACAAAAGTAGTTTGTATCAGTCTTGTGTCCTCTGTATGCTTCCTAAACGGACAAGCATAGTGATAAATCGTGACTATACGCGGTAAACAAATAGTGCTTCAAATTTTGGATTAGTTTTCTCAACACTGTTTTTATGACTTCCCAAAGTTTTTACAACATTACCAGCAACAAGCAACCGCAGTTAATACACAGTTGCTGGTACATAAAAGGAAAAGGGAAAACAAAAAGATTGTAAACCATTTTTTAACGAATGTTTTGTACCAAATCCTTAGAATAAATCAACCTACTTACCACACAAAACTTGTACTTGGCGCTAGCTAAACTATTAGCCAGATCCTTACAATAAATTAGCCTACCTAGCACAAAAAAATTTAACTTGGCTGTAGTTAAAACTATTAACCACCTTAGAAACAAATCTGTAATGACCAATTTAGGTCCATTATTAGCCAAAATCGCACCTTGGGACTTAAATACAGAAGTTTTGTTTCTGCAGTTGACCTAATTATGCCAAGTGATTTTTGTCTCATACCTTTCAACCTCTCTGTGCTCGCCTCCGAACGCGGCAACAGTTCTAATGGAAGACAGAACTTCTTCAGCCACTCCACCAGCTGCCGCATAAGCCTCCAGTTCCTTGCTCGTCATGTTTGCCACAAACTGAAAAGAAATGTGTGGCATTGTCATGTGCAAAAGATGGTCTGAGATGCTCGACCCATAAGCATTAAAACAGATCGGGATTCGTGCATAGCAGCGTTCCAGGTTAAAAAAAACATAAAACGGTACGACTGGGGAAAACCATTAGAACTAAAAGATAACTATTTTGACACGGACTCACCGATAAAACAACCTATATTAATGTAATGACTGTATTTAACCATATAAAACATCTACCAGCGGCCGATACAAGTTTGTTTTTTGTCACAAAGCAACCAACAAAAGCACCTCGCAATAAAAAGTTATAAAGTCAAAATAAACAAAATCGTTTACCCGTCCCATGAGAGCAGCGCCGATACCGAGCAATGGACTGATAGCCATTATCACCAGGGTCAGTTGCCAACCGTTGATGAAGCCGACAATAATTCCGCCGACGAAGGTTGTGATACGCTGGATGAACACGCTGAATTTGTCCGCAATTGCGTCACTGATCTTGTTGACGTCACTGAAACGACAAGTGACGTAAAGGCTTTTGTCTTTTAAAGGGTATGAGAGAAGAACTTCCTTTTTTGTCAGTTCCAACCACTGGTCTAGAACGGGTAATTACACATATGTGGCAGAAGATGGGTATGTAGCTGAAACGGTTTGCTTAAAATAACATTGTTTTCTGTTGAGCATAGATAAAGGCAGAACTAGCTAAATAGAGAAAATAGATTTTGGTAAATTGTTGGACAAAAATTGGTCGGAGTACGGAAATGCGCGGGAAAAGGTTGAGAACCAACGATTTAAATGATCCTTAGGTAGACAATTCACGGTTTTAAATATACTCAACAGGAAGATACAAGCCAGTACTTGTGTGTAAAACATTTTCTACGTTTCAACAAACGCAGTTGTCATCATCAGGAATGACTCGGAAAAGCGGCGTCGCGATAAAAGAAAAAGAATTACTGATGATGGTAGCAGCGTTTGTCGAAACGTAGAAAATGTTTTATACACAAGTACTGGCTTGTATCTTTCTATTGTAAACGACCCTGATTGCAAAATACGATACATTGCCAATTACACATCAATGTTAAACTGCTACTTTTCAAAATTTGTGTCTGCTTGTGGTGCAAGCACTCCGGACCATAGGTCAAGACCCCGCCCTGTTTAAAATGATTTCAACTTTAACTTACTCATTCATTCTGGTGTTTAGCTCCCCCATGTGGTGGACATCAAACCAACCGATTTCCTGTTTCATAATTGAACGAAAGAAAAGTTCCCGAATCTTACGAGTCTGTCTCGTTGAAGCGAGAACCCAGTTTCCGACCTAAAACCGCGTTCCACGAATAATAGAAAATTAATTTATGATAGGAAAAGTGTGTATTACCTGTGGTACAATTGGCCTGTGACGGTTTATAAACATGAAAAACAGCATACAGTTGTATATTGTACTACAATTATGTACATTGTTATTATGCGGTATACGTTATTAGACTTCTTCAAATATGTTGGTCGTAAAAGGCTTATCCATTAACCAGGGCCTAAAAAGTTATTTCAAGGCGGTAACAACGCATTTGCGGCCCGAATTTATTCGGAAATAAAAATCGTTCGGAAATAAAAATATAAATTATGGCTAACTGTTTGTATCTAGGCCTATACATGTACGTGAACACTTTTAAACGGTCCTTCGGTCATCATGACCTTTCGGGTAATGTAACAACGCACGTGCTGGACCCATTGCTGAGGGCCCTGTCATTTATGTTTGATGCGTCGTAATATAAAGAACGT
>QXVZ01009342.1:0-10952 GCA_008931825.1 Phallusia fumigata | reverse complement strand
TTTTAAAGCTCTTGTTTAGTAGAACGTTCTGTTAAAATTTGGTGGAGCACAAATGACAGCATGACGTTCATATCGATGAATATTAATTATGAAATATGCGTATTAAAGGAAAAAAATTTTTTTTTTAAAAAAGTTTGTGCGCTGGAATGTCTAAATTGCCTAAAATATTGTGTCAAAATTTCAAAACCGTATCGTTTTTAGTTTTCGCGCAATCGCAATGTGCGCCAGTTTCACTCTGGTGTTTTTTCATCTAGATCTTATGAGACAGTTTTCTGTGGCATCAACAGCTGCTGTCTTACAAAGGGTGACACTAAACACAACATGGTATCAGGTGATGCAAAAGTGTTTATTTTAGATCTATTAAAGACTCCACTTTACTTTATGATACAACACACTATTACCAAAATTCCTACTCCTTATAGCAAAGACTGTTATTAATGCATCATTATTTTAGGAATGCAGGATACCATGCGGTATTTGTTCTACTTCTTGCAGCTCTGTCATACTGTGATTCATATATAAGTGCGCCGTTATTATTGGCCTGCATGAAAAGTTCGGGGCCGATCCAAGTATCAAATATGTGCGAGCATATAATTCACAGTTAAATACTATGGTCATTCTGGTGATCCCCTGCTAGAAGCTGTCAAGCTGACATGTGCAGCCAGGCAGCGGTGTCTGTGATTCAACTTTCGGCAGGCTCACCGCCAAGCTCGCGTTGTTCAGTTGGTAGAGCGCCAGCCTCGGATCGGCTATTGTTGATTACGATCACAGGCTAGCCACACCTTGCTGACCAGAATTGTTGTTCACTTATTTGCTTTCGCGTTATGATTTCTACGTTCACATGCTTGCGATTTGTTATGTGCATCTTAACCGGCCTCGAAGTTAGGGGTGGCTGACAAGATGACCCCAGGGTCTTTCGCCACCCCGCTGCTCGAAGAGCGCGAACTAAACTAAACTAACTAAGCTGGGAAGACCAACTATGATTTGATATAGCACCACTTACAGGCCTGGTGTACTGTGATTAGGTCTACTGACTAACTCCCATATATTTTCACAACTCCGATGTTGTACAATGCAGCATTCAATATCATGCCTTGCCATCCGATGTCAGTTGTTACCATTCAGTTCCGTGTGTTGTTTAGTAGCACCCTATTGAAAAAGCAACACTGGTTGTCTGAAACATAGCTAGGTGACCATTCTGCAAATTAATGCAAGCTTTGTGTTTTAGCTTTAGTAAGAAAAACTCTTTCGGGCGATTCAAAATAATCTTGGATGGAAAATTGCTTGAACAGTAAAGTGGCATGATACTATGGTTTCAAACTTTTTTTTTGGCTTTTTAAGAAGTTTTATTTGTCTATTATCGAAATTTTTACCTGGTATCCCTCCACACAATCCCTCCAGCCAAACATCAATGTTGTAGAGTTTAGTGGAGTTTTTCCACCTGTTTTGTGTCCTTTATTACACTACTTGTGGTTTTCTTTTTACAGTTGAGATTGTCATTTGTTATTTTCCTGTCAATAAATATCAAACAAGTTTGTTGCAATGTCACATGAAAAGGAAATCATGTGTGAGAATTATGCTGAAAAAGTTCTCACCAAAATCACACTGTAAGTGTTTAGGGATAATTAAATATCTGTCACAATGAATTGAAGTATAACAGATTGTTGAAATTTGGGACATAAACTGCCATTAGGCAAATAATGTAACTGCTGCGTGTAGTAGCACCAGTCTATACAGTTTTGGCAGCACATGCTAAATGCTATTTACTATTATTTTCCAGATTTTCAATGCAAAACTTTTTCTTGCATCTGAATGTCAGAACTAGTAGTAACGGTATCTGATGCCTAGCTGGTTTTTGGCAGGTGAAAGAGAAAAATTCTCAAACTGTGAGATTGAATGAAGTAACAGCAGATGCTGTTGAACAAGTTCTTGATTTCATCTACACTGGCAAAATCAGGTTGACTGTTGATAATGTGAATGAACTGATGAAAACAGCATCACTACTTCTTGTGGAAAGTGGGTTCTGTTATGTTTTGACTGTTTTAATTTTAGTCGTAAACATATTAGCAAATCTATAACTCATGACAATGTTATACAAGTCAGCAGATACGAACATGTACAACTTGACTTTGCTCCCACTTCTTATGTTGTTAACTAAACTACTTTCCAATTTGTAAATTTTTAGTGTAATTTTGCCGCAACTTCTTTGTCACAATAAGAAATAACCCAAACCTGTCCAATGAATTTGTTGCAAAAACAGAAATGTGTTTACACTCCTAGGTTTACTGGACATTATAAATGATTATCTGGCTGAGACATTGGATCCATTAAGTGCACTTCACTTAAGAGAGACAATTCAATTGTTTTCTCTCCATAAACTTGAGGAAAAAGTTGAAGAATGCATTGTGGAAAATTTTGGTGTTGTTTCTGCTCAGAATATGTTCATGGAAATTTCTGAAGAAGATTTGTGGAAATATTTGTCAATGGATGAAATCAATGTAAATGTTTTTGTGTGCTCAAACCTTATTTTTCCATTTTAGGTCTCATATTTTCCACTATTCTTTTATTAGCTTCATGGTAGTTATTTTAAAAGGCTACACAAAATGGCACCTTTAATAAAATCTAACAAAAAGTTACCTAGAAATTACGAAATTGTGTTTCAGGCATCAGAAGATGAACTTGTTTCTTGTTTGTTGAATTGGGTAAGGCAGATTTGTCAAGTAGACAAGAAAAGTTTTTGTCTCTCTTCAAACTGATTCGACTTCAACATGTTTCAGTGGAATATCTGCTTGATACTTTGAGAAATGATGTAAATTTTTGAACAAATTATTTTGAATTTTCACCCCACAATGTATGACAGTTATGAGTTGTTCTGGATTTAAATATGCAACTGAAATTAACTAATTTGAGAATAATGGTAAGTTAATGTGTTTTTCAGCCCTTAGTGAAAAGAAATCATGATTGTCGGGATCTAATTGAGGACGCAATGCATTTCCATCTAAAACCTGAAGGAATAGAAAAACAACCAAAGCGTCATGGTAATGAAACAATTTGTCTTTTTTGTTGATTATTTTTTACTTTTTTGTGAACCTCAGGAAACCATGACACTTTTTTGTTGTCACCGGCAAACACAATTCAAGAAATTTCTATGTCCGGAACTACAACAGTAGAGGAGGTAAAAAATAATGTTAAGCAGTTGCACTAAATTTCCATACATAGCATGCTTTGTTTGCATTTTGACAAGAAACATTTGTTATCATGAACAACACTGTTACTGAATAACTTTAAATTTAGCAAATTTCTGCTCGGCTTNAAACTTTTTCTTGCATCTGAATGTCAGAACTAAAACTCAATTACAAAACACCTGATTGTTTAGAAACTTAATGAATGCATAGTTTTTACATTAACTTTGATTGCTTTTTCTTACGTGTGATTTGTGTGTGGCAATAACCCTTGCACATGTCAACTGAACAAGCTGCATTGACCAGAAAAGTGGTTTTATGTTTATTTTTTTCTCCAGGGGCAGAGAAGACAAACTCCTTTGCGATGTCGATATTCAAGTTGAGAAACGAATTTTTCCAGCTCATAGAATAGTTCTTGCTTCAAACAGTGATTACTTTAAGACCATGTTCACCACAAATGTAGGTGTTTGTAATATTTCTACAATAATTTAGTAACGGTATCTGATGCCTAGCTGGTTTTTGGCAGATGAAAGAGAAAAATTCTCAAACTGTGAGATTGAATGAAGTAACAGCAGATGCTGTTGAACAAGTTCTTGATTTCATCTACACTGGCAAAATCAAGTTGACTGTTAATAATGTTAATGACATCATGAAAACAGCATCACTGCTTCTTGTGGAAAGTGGGTTCTGTTTTGTTTTGACTGTTTTAATTTTAGTCGTAAACATATTAGCAAATCTATAACTCATGACAATGTTATACAAGTCAGCAGATAAGAANTCAATTGAGGTTCTTGACGCCACAAACATCAACAACAACACTCCATGGGCAATTGTACAACAGCAACTTCCTTGTGAACTTGGTCGAACATCAGCTGTGTTATTCGGAGATGATCAAATACTTGTTCTTGGGGAGTAAGTAAAATGTTTTGGTGGTTAAACGTATCCATGCAGTTATTCATTGTAATGATGGTAAATCAATGCTTTGTGTTTATAGAAGCAGTGATGATCTCTATTGTTTTGATTGCACCACATTACAATGGGAGAGGGAAATTAAAAAAGGTTCCAGTTTTAGAATTTTTTTATTTTTTAGAAAGAATTTGTTTTTTGGGTGTAATTGTAGTGAAATGTATTATATTTGTGGCGACCACGGTATATGCGCCTATGAGTCTCCTCAGTTGATAATGCAGGTGTTTTGTTAAGCATCTAATTGTTCTTTGATGTGCGTGGACAAATTAGATTAAATTTATCACTTATTATATGTGAGAACTCGATACCACTGTCCTTGACAACGCCATAACCTTCGTACACCTCCTTAAAGCTCCTGAGCTTGTCAGGACAGAGTCCCGGAATCCTCACACAGGTGTTTTGCACTTCAGGCTGTTTCTTAATTACCTTATTCAAATAGAATGTATGACAAGAAAACAATGCATTAGAGTTTGCTTAAGAACCTCAAAGAAACATAAATTAAATGGAAAGACTGCACTACGCTATGTAAAGAGCTCTTGGTCATCAGTGCGTTATTTAAAATCTGGGGATTTGATTTGAAGCTCTCATACGATTTGTTAACATATCTGAATCACACAAACGAACAGCCGATCACAACCCAGCGTCAAAAGAACGAAAACAACTAATGACCATGTCAATTCAGAATAGCGTTGTATCCTAATCAAGCAGTGTGCGAAAATATTATAAAGTTCATTAGGTCTTTCTGCCATGTCGAACGATACAGTTCGGTTAAAGCTTAGGTAAAGTTTATCATGAGTTATAAATTTGACATCCGTGCGAGATTTGAGCTCGCATTATTTTGCCTGATTGCTAATTTTGCATAATTTACCCTAGTTGTCGCTACATATTTGTGTTTTAGAGCGACTAATATATGGGTTTCCCCTTATTTTAATTTGTGTTGTGGTTAAATTGTTTCCTGCTGTTACTTGAATCTTTCTTATTTTTTTCTTTCACACACAGGAAACAAAAATCAAGCTATTTGCAAACTTGGAACAGCTACAAGAGGATCAAAATTGTTCAGACTTGATCAATAAAAAAGTTTGGAAACTCTTTTTGTTTTGTGGCTAAGTATGGTTTAGTGTAAATGTTTCTTCTTATATTCCTTGAGTCAGACTTTGGTTTCCAATAATAACCTGAAAAACTTTTGCTGCTTTTATAATTCACCTCCGCAATTTTTTATGATTTTATTTTTAATTTTTGATATTCATAAAATTCCTACTTTGTGCCACTATGAAATACACTGTATTTGTAACATGGCATATTGGCTATTTTGTTATTGTTTTTATGCATATTTTTGCAGCTTTAAACCCAAATGAGTGTGTAAGTTTATTGTTTTAAAGCATATCGATTGATTATATAACACTATGTTTGTTTGTGTAAATAACGATGTTTGTACATTTCCTTTTAACACTTGTTGGTACATTTTCCTTTTAAGACTGAATAATTGATTAACAGAATTCCTGAATGAAATTGAATCTTTATCTGACAAGAAACATTTGTAGAGTTTCGCTTGTCGAAAATATGATATTGCATGAACGCCATCAACATCTTTGCGACCTTGTGTTTATATCACAAATCCGTATTTCACCGCTTCAACTTGTTGTCACTCGATAGCATCATGTTTAACACCTTGATACGTCATTGTCACTTTACCACTATTTATTCACATACGTTGTGACACACAAACATTCCTTTCCGTTTACCGCATTTCGGATTCCGATTCCTTTGGAATCTGTTGGAATTATTCGAACCCAATGGAATGATTTCTTTCTATTCGTTCGGAATCGAAAACGATAATACAAGACGATTCTTGCGTCCAGCCAGTCTCCACACAGGCAGCACCAAGGGTTGAGCGACAGAAGCAGAAGCGATCGGTAGAAACAAGCACCACGTCGCGCCAATGGACACTACAAACGTGCTTAAACACGCTTGGTCTTTTATAAAACCCATTTGCATTGCATAAGATTGCCTGCAAAACAAGAAAAAGATATTTTCTATGGTTAAATTCCTAAATACTGCTATTCGCGATAGGCGCTAAATAATAGTTTTTCCGCCAGGTATCCAAACTCCAATATCGTTCTTTGATTCTTTTAAACATGCCTTTGTGTAAATTTTGTCAACACAAGGTGTTGCTGCGTTACACAAAACCCCTTTGTGCCTTTGTTTCATTGTAGCAATGCATCTGATTCAAGGGACAACCACCCCTTTTTTGTTGCACAACATTTGATTGAAACATAAACACTCGTCTGAAACATCATAATAATCAACTATACCGTCACAAACTTGCTTGTGTGATATGACGAACAGAGCTGGGGGAAACCTTGGCTAATACGAAATTCCACTGTAATTTGTCGGGAGGTAGATGTTTGGTACCAGTCGGTACCTAATATTCTTGGTGACATTAACAGGGATCAAGGTGTCAGAATCACCAAGAAGGCTGAGCGATTCCAGAAGACAATAGACAAGAGAAGGAAAATGTTGGCCGTTCATTTTTTAAGTAATAAACTTTTCAGTTTCAATCGCGAATTGGAATTTACAGTACCATGTCATCGTACATACAAGAAAGGTTCAATGGAATTGCTTTTATTTGCTGTGAAGACAGAATCGTCATTTACAAGGTAATCTACTTCAAACTGTCTCTACAGGAATGGAAAAGTATCTTTTATTTAGTTCCTGCGTACATTACATATTGATAGGTAGTTTTTGACCGTAATTGCGCTTTTGCGAGGCTCAAGTTACCAAAGATTCGAAATTAGCTACCGCTAGGGGACGCTGGTGGACAAACCAACAGAATTATTAGTTGCCGAATAATCCAAGACGCTCGTGACATATTTTGACACAACAAACTTGCCAAGATTAGCATTCGTAATGTAGCGTCTTTAAACATTGTAAATATTCTGGTTGATCTGGTGTGTTTTACACATTCATCATCAGTTGAACACACAACATGATCCGCGCCGAACGATATAGACAAAAACTGACTCATCGAAACTCCCAGGGTTTCATTGCATTGCTTCATAATTTCTTACAGTCTAGAGGCCACGTCCCAAGTTGAAAATCACACGGTCTTGGGATTTCATACAAACAGGCATAGAATATTTTCTGTATCTTTGGTTCCGTCTTTAACCAAGCGATAAACCTTGCAGGGAGTCAGGAATCAATGATTGCCTTTTTACGCACTTCCTTAGATGTTGTGAGATGCAGAACTTGCTGGTTTAGAACGCGTTACATCTGCTTGTCCTGCTCTGTTGCGTGTAACTGCTGAGGAAATAATATCAAGGGGTCAGTTATTTGTTATATATCAGATTTCACCAGATTCAGACACACAATGTCACTAAATTCAAGAGTTTTCACTGTGTACTTGATAGCAGTAATGTCGGTCCTTGTGTCAGCCTCGATTCCAGGTAAGTTTTATTTGTTCGTCAAGTGAAATCATCAAAGTTTTTGCCGAAAAGTTTGTGGTCTGATACTTTAATAACTAACGCCATCAGTGTAACCGCTGTTAAGCAACAAACATAAATATTTTGGTAGATTCCAAATAAGTTTTTTAGTAGATTTGGCACAAACCCTGCTCTTAAATTTTGTATGGGAACTCCTAACCCCACTTTCAGGAATTTACGCGCAATAAAAATACAGAATTTTTTAGACCCTTTAGTCCCAACTCCTAAGTTGAATATCTCACGTTATCTCATACAGGCATAAAACATGTTCTGTGTTTTTCGTTCTATCTTTTACCTTGTGATAAACCTTGCAGGGAGTCAGGAATCGACGCTTGCTTTTTTACGCACTTCCTTACATGTTCTGAGATGCAGAGGATGCTGGTTTATAACGCGTTACATTTGCTTGTCCTGCTCTGTTGCGTGTAACTGCTGCGGTAATAATACCAAGGTGTCAGGTATTTGTGTTATATATCAGATTTCCACCAGATTCAGATCCACAATGTCACTCCCTTCAAGAGTTTTAACTGTGAACGTGATGGCAGTAATGGCTATCCTTGTGTCAGCCTCGATTCCAGGTAATTTTTTAAATTGTTGATTAACTGAATAAAAAATAAAAGTTTATTTCGAAAGGTTTGTGGTCTGATACTCAACAGACGCTCCCAGAGTTTCCGCTGTTGAGCAACCAAAGTGGACAATTATCTTTATTGTTTCGCTATTAAAAAGGAAAGTTGAAATTAGAAGTAATTTCTCCAATTCATTTAAAAAGCAGATAAGATTGAACGTTAGGTTTGGTGCAATCTTGCACTTTGCTAATACAACTGTGGGTCATTCCTAACCCCACTTTTATGGAAATTTATAAATCCCATTTGACGTAAGGTAGTGGGTGAGTTGAGAGAATGATGTTTGTGTCACAACAACTAGATGGGGGGAGCAACAGGTCTGCCGTAAAATTTGCTGTAACCCTCGGTTTATCCGGATTGGAACGAAAAATTGATCCGGATTAGGTGATGATCCGGTTGAACTGGACATGTTTGTTTCAAGCCTGACGTAGATAGTAGTTGATCGGGAAATCAGACACAAAAATGATGGAATTCTTTCAAAAAAAAACGAATTTATTTATCATGCTTAATCTTAAACACGGAATACCCAAAAAGCATTGGGCGACAAACATGGCTGTTACGTTACTTGACTGTTACATCACAAGCGGATAATAATGGACGTTAGTCTGCTAAATGATTACGATGTTACAATGTTTCAGACCAGGGGTGCACAACCTGTTGCCAAACGGCCGCTTGTGGCCGCAAAAATTATTGCATTGTTAAAAACTCTTGATAAAAAGATAAAAACATGCAAGCACAAGAGAGTCATTAAAAAACTGATATTTATTACACTTTCGGACAAAATTAAATGGGATATTATCAGATCAAATCCATTTCTTGATAATATGTAAATAAAAAATAACTTGGACTCTCTGGCGGGACATAGGCGCCGAGTACGCGGCGTCCATGTGGTGGGGTCACGTTTTTCATTTCATTTTATTTTATGACGTCAAACTTTTTTTACCAGGAAAACCACGCTCGTTGTGGCGTTAAAATGATATTCATCAATAAACGATGTTTACAAGCAACTGTAATATTTAATCCAACGCTTTGTTGTCTTTGCTAAGTGTGTTCAACGCATATTAGGTTACAGCAAAGGAATGTGCAAGAAAAATCATATTGACAAAAACTTTGGAACTAAAGTCCTTGTGGCTACATTCGTCATTACTCATATGACGTAACACGCTGCATTCGTGACCTTGGATTAAATTATTTGTAATATATTTTGTAATTTTTTAAAAAAGTACTGTTTAGTGTTTTTGATTTTGCGCGTGGATACCTGTGCCACTGTCAGGATTTATTTTGACTCTCATGTCTTTTGCCGCTAAAACTGCTATTTGATCGCGTTTGAGCGAAGGAAATAACCACCCAACATGCTCTTACAGAAAGTTCTATCATTTGTGTTGGAATACTGCGACACGTCGTAGTTCACGTTTGTGACGTAATAATAGCTTCTGTGGTGACGTATATTTGCCACCTTGCTATATTTGTAACTCGGCGCTTATGTGGTGGCCGTTGATGAAATAAAGTCTGTGATGCGGCCGGCAATAGCAGAAAGGTTGTGGAAATCTGTTGTAGACTGTAAAGCACAATGCAGTGAAGCAAGTATCTAACAGTAAGCAGTTGTTATGAATAAGCATATAAATCAAACGTTTTAGAGCAGAAAATTCGGATTAGAAGATGTCAAACATTATTCGATGCTTTTTGTCAAGAAAAACATGACAAATCTATCGAACTAATTTAACAGCCTCGGAATCGGGCCTAGAAATTTCGGGTGGCGATATTATCTTTGCCAAACAAACCCAATAACTCCAGCCAACTCGATCATTTCACCGATGCTGTCTCCCTAATTCTGTAAATGGCTCAGAACCCAGCAATAACGCCTCACCACAAAAGCCAAGTCTACCTAACACTAGTGTCGCTTGAAGTGCGTCTTACTATTTATTATTACGTTAAATATTATAAAACATGTCACCCTGACACAAACCAGCGCCTGTCCCACCCGTAAGGTCAACGAGGCGGAAAGTGCGACAACATTTCACAAAATAAAAATGAAGTGAAAGAGAAATAAATATGAACAAAGTGAAGTGAAAGAAACAATCTTACACGTAAATAACAGACAAAGGGAAATTGAACACTGCGAGAAATGTATAATTCGGTGATGTGAAAAAAATTAACCTGCTTGTAAGTAGGCGTAAACGGAATTCAAACGATACAGGATTGTGATAGAAAAGGAAATAAAACAAGGCAATCGTGACGCAAAGTAATAATTGCTACAGCACTGCGAGTTTTTACCGAATTAGGCAAATACCCGGGTTAACTTGAGTTTATTGAATCAAAGTTTTTTAATGAATATTTCGTTCTATAGATGTAAACATTTGTTTTGTTTTCGCAGAAACTGATGAATTGCTGGATCGACTTCGATCGTCAAACTTGACAAAACATCTGAACAATTTTTATCGGTACAAGTATGACGATCCCAACCCTCCCATTGATATAATCGTTGATGGAGGTGATAATATGTACGTTTATGGGATCCAGGTATGACTCAGCATGTTACTTTCTTTATTTTCAGTTTTGATGTTTTCTTTCACAGTTTAAGTTACAAACATTTAAAATCTTACCTGTTATATTTAGGTACATTACAATGGAGGCGGGGTCGAAAGTGTTGCTGTATACAACCAGTCGTACAGGTATGGATAATTGCTTTTTAATGAAGAACTGAC
>QXVZ01009335.1:55818-72929 GCA_008931825.1 Phallusia fumigata | reverse complement strand
TCATCAATTTTTTACCTTTTTAACCCCAAATATCCATTTTTGGTTTACATGCCCTTTATTTGAGACACAGTGTGGCTGTGGGGTTTAAATCTTGATTTTGAGATTGAGATTAACATGATGTAAGAAATGATTTAGTTAGGTTATAAATGGAAATCTTTACTTTTTGTTTAACTTTTTGAAAACTGATTCTCAAACCGATCCTGTCTTAAAAATATCACTACCATTCAGAAATTGTGTGTGTATGGAGACCCGTTTATGCTAGCAGAAACAATCATGTTATAAAATACCAAGGGAATTTGGGACCTAATGTAATGTGGGCATTGAATATATATCCAGTATAATAAAGAAAATGGTACTTGTTGAAAACATTATTTTGGGGTGGTAGTGTATGTGTAATGAAAATATCTAGTGTTATAAAATATCTAGGTAATTAGGGACATAATGTAATGCAAGTATTGAATATCCATCCAATGTAATAAATATAAATGGCATATGTGGAAAATATCATTTAGGGGTCATAGTGTTTTTGCAATGATAATGTGGAGAATGCCACTTCTCTAGTTCTTTGTTTCATTTTCCAATTGCTAACTATAAATTTTTTATTTTGTTTTTTTTTTCAGCTTTCAGACCTAGCATGTGTTATCATGTTTGATCAGTGTATGTTATATTTGGGTCGAGGATGGAAGAAAAAGTTCAAATCCCCGTATGAATACGGATTCGCTCTAAAGGTTAACATTAACTAATAAACAAAGCAGATATTAAAAAGTCCAAAACTAATCTTATACAAAAGTACAGTTTCCAAATGCAAAGGCATGTTTTTTTCTGGCAATTTTAATATAGTATAAAATCTCAATAGTTCTGACATATCTAGGTGTAAACATGTTTTATACTTGTTTAAAGATTTATTAAATGCCCAATAAAGGTTCTATTGTTAACAAAATTATCCTGATTAGCATGGAGCAAAAAATTTAAAAATAAAATCCTGATGAGCATGACATTGGCATATGAACACTTTTTACTTCTAATCTACACCAATTCTTTGTTATGGCCTAATATTTTTAACCTTTTGCAGCATCCAGCAATTCAGGTGAAATCAAAACACATTCGATATTTGTGTTGTGAAGATTTTAAATCTTTGATGAGGTGGTCTGTAGGAATCAGACTCGCAAAGGTGTCAAGATTGTTTTTACATTTTGCCTAAATGCCAGTTTATTTCTACATTTTCCTTAAGAAAGATTTGTTTAAAACCACTGCACACAAAGATCTAAATATATGAACTCAAATATTTTTTTGTTGACCCACAAATTCAAAAAGTGTTCTTTTCAAAAACGCTATTTATAAAACTAAACAATCTTGTAATACATTGCATAATTATGAGTTCCCTCACGTGAAATAGGCGTATATATTGTATTACTATTTTTCTTCATGCGCTTTTACATGAATTGTTTGACCAATCCAAATGAAACTTTGTCGGTGGTAGATGTAGTCAAATCACNGTGTTGTGAAGATTTTAAATCTTTGATGAGGTGGTCTGTAGGAATCAGACTCGCAAAGGTGTCAAGATTGTTTTTACATTTTGCCTAAATGCCAGTTTATTTCTACATTTTCCTTAAGAAAGATTTGTTTAAAACCACTGCACACAAAGATCTAAATATATGAACTCAAATATTTTTTTGTTGACCCACAAATTCAAAAAGTGTTCTTTTCAAAAACGCTATTTATAAAACTAAACAATCTTGTAATACATTGCATAATTATGAGTTCCCTCACGTGAAATAGGCGTATATATTGTATTACTATTTTTCTTCATGCGCTTTTACATGAATTGTTTGACCAATCCAAACAAAACTTTGGCGGTGGTAGATGTAGTCAAATCACATATTTTTAAGTCATTGATAAACAAACAAAAAATAAAGTAGGTTTATGCACTTATTTGTTGTCACATTTGGCGCACCAGAACAAAGGCTTCACAGGCCGGAGCCCCATAAACTAGATCAAATTATTAAATCTGATTTTTTTGTTTAATATTACATTGTAATGCTTAGGTTGCTATGTTTGACCCTATAGCTTTGTTTAAAGTACCATACTGAATCTTGGGGATTCAAAAAAAAGGCTTTGGAACTATGTGATCCATTGTAAAACAAAGTAATGTGGTGAACATAAAATATACCTGTTTTTCTTGCAACTAAATAGTACCAATTTGTACAAAGAGAACTGTTTAAAATAAGTATGGTGTATGTAGAAATGTGACTATTGGGAAATCACACCTCATACAGTTTATTGAAGCCAATGCCTTTAATTGAAGAAGAAAATAAACCTAAAGTTTTAAATCTTTGTGAAGTATGGAAGACTGTTGCTGGAAAACTACGAAAAGACGAATGAGGAAGTAAAGTCTACATCAATTGTTTCTTCTCCTTTTGCATTTAGACAGCAACAGCAGCAACAACAACAACAACCAGGTATATTATATTCATCACTGTAGTGATTTTCATCAATTAGCTAAAAATGGTGCAGTAATATCAGCAATGTCAGTGAAGAAAGCAAACAATTTTATAAATATGTTTATGTGTTTTGCAGATAATCTATCACTTCGTTCGGGGGATTCTAGCGGTTCAGGATCACGATCAAACACTTTGCCTCGAAGTGTGGGAGTAAAAAATATATTTGAAGGAGCCTGGCAAAGAGCCAACCAAGAGGAGCATGGTGACTCACTTGAGGTAGGAAAACAATGTTGATACGAAAATCAACATCAACATTTTTATTATGTGAATAAACAGGCCTCTCCTGCAAGCTCAAATATCAGCCGTGGGAAATCTGTGTGGAAACCAAATGTAAAGAAATCAACTAATTGGTGGGATTTGCAGCAGGAGGAACAAGAGGAAGAAACAGCTGTGGTAGGTGCAATTAAAGGAAGGTTTTGATTTTTTACTTTCAGATAACTATTAAAATTAGCTGGTTGGTGTGCTACTGTCAAAGTTTTTTAGTGTGGTTGCAGTAGCATTAAGTGCAGATTAAAAAAAGTTTATATTACTACTTTTCAGCCATCACAAATGGTTAGAAGATACAGTGAAGCATCAGAAACAATATCAATACCAGTGCCAGCTGCTGCAGGTATTTTTAAAATAATGAATAAATAAAGGTGTTCATATTGTATCTTTTTGTGTGACGTAATTGTGCACAGTTGTACTGGAAAAACTGTTTTAAAACAATATTGGACATCATGGCCCAGTTGATGCCACTAAATGAAACATAGTTACATGCGATATTTTTAGTTCCGCCACCACCACCTCCATCCAAGAACAAGCCGAATACTTACAAGGAAGTGGAATACGATACAGATCTTCCGCCACCACCAATACCAGGGATGGATTCGGGTTTTCCTGTTCCACCTCCTCCTGATAACAATTTCGCTGCTCCCCCACCCCCACCTCCAGTGTCTTCAAAGTACTCAGCAAATCAGCAACTGCCTCCGCCCCCTCCTATGAAGTCTAGTCCTCCCAAACTACCATCAAAACAAAGTAACACATTTATGTCTTACAATGATCTTCCCCCGCCCCCACCTCCAGCCCCGACCACAGAAACATCATACCCACCACCTCCGCCAATGCCAGGTCCCAAACCCCAATCTAAGCATCCACCCCCTGTGGCCCCCAAACGCACGCCGATACCACCACAGTTCAATTACAGCAACAACAATAACAAGATGAAACCATGTGAATCTCGTGAATCACTGGAGGAGGACCCACCTTCTTTTCATCCACCACCACCAATGAAGTCCCCTGCACACCCTACTTACGTTGAAAGGAACAAAGCCACTGGAAATGATTTCTCCTCACCACTAAATCATTATTATGAATCTCCCACTACACAAGACCATGTTCAGCAGAACACATATTCAATGGATGATTTTCCACCACCTCCACCATTTATATATGATTTAAAGGTAAGCTGTAAATGCAAACTGTATTTGTATGATGGTAAATATAATTATTTTTTTAGCACTCCTTCGAGGCAGTAGGAAACCAAAGTACCATCCAGGAAAAGAAACCAATCCAGGATCTTCCACCCCCAAAACCACACTCCCTTCTTTCTTATATCAAACGCAAGAGTAACCCAAAGTATGTCTTGTGAATGTCAAATAACACATAATTTTTTTTCACATTTTTTAATGTGTTTATTGGATTCAGAACAAATGACAGTGAAAAAGCGAAAAAGAGGCCACCACCACCCCAAAGAAATGCTGCTACTCGCTTATCTTCCAAACGATTTTGAATTACCCTGGTTTAAAAGAACTTAAATGATTTGTGTTTCTGTGTTTTAAACATTTCTTGTTTATTTTGCCTTTAAAACTGGGATTAATGTTTGATAAAAAAAACTGAACCATGCAATAAGTTTTTAGTATTTTATTGTTCCTTATACAGATCATCATTTTTGTATTACTTTTTTTAATTCTGTGTATTGTTGATGTTTGCTATTCTTGAATGTACTGGCAGTTTGCACTGCCCACCATGCACATATGATATGCTGCCTCATGCAATATGACTCCAAATCATGTCTGGTCGTTAACATTCATTTAATATCTGTAAGTGTTGTAACAGGAAGTTCCTGTTCCTACCATTTGCATGCAACTGCTTGAATTCAGTGTGATGTTACATATCATGATAAACCAAACTCTCTTATATGGGCTTCCATATTGTAAAACATAGAATGTGGGTGTGATGAGACAAGAAAAATGAATATTCGTGTAAGGTTTTGTTATGTGTTGGGCGTGTCAAAGATATCAAGTTGGAAGGATGTGTAAATATATGCCTTTGCAATATTATTCCCTTACATTTGCTATTGTTAATTCAGGTAACAAGATTCAGTTCATGTTTTTATTCACTTCTGGTCTACAGCATTTAGTATTATAAAACAAAAAGGATGCAGAACAGGAGTAAGTGGAAACATTTGTGGCTCACACAGGCATTTCATACCTCTTAAACAACAACAGTGCAACTTTAACAGTGTCAGGATATAAAAGTAGTTTAAAAACAGGTGCAACAACTCTACACAGGGTGCCTTTTTGTAATGACACTGCAAACTATTTTTTTACTTATAGCATAGTCATTCATCTGGTTGGTAGCTGACTCAGGAGGAATGCAGTTTAACATACCCAACATGTACACAAAAATTATTGGAGGCACTAATGCATAAAAGGTTTTGGAATGTATCTAAAAACACTTATAAATACAACAGAATAAAAATCTTAAGTCTAAATAATAAATCAAAAATGAAAATGGTTGTGTTAGTTTTTGCAGGCAGTCTTCGAGTATGAACACAAAGAATAATTGGATAAATTGTAAATTTCTGACGGCTTTGATTCCAAGTCATCAAATCGTGGACGTTTTGGAGTTGGTTTCACATCTGAGGTATTTAAAGCCTCTGCATGTCCAGTAGACAGTTTAACGTCCTGAGGTGTAGCAGGTTCACTGGTGCTTAAGACTTTTCTGCCATCATTTGAGAAATTTTCTGCATTGTTTTGTGCACTGGTTTGATTATCCACTGCTAAACTACTGCTTGTCATTTGAGATGGTAAACAGGAAGACAATCTTCCTCCACTCCAGTTGTCATTTTCATCTACAAGATTAGTTTCTAAAGTTTCCACAGAATTTTCAACAAGGTGCTCATCATCCAGTGACGCTATTTGGCTGCATTTTTTGTCAAACAGGGAATTTTTGTCCTCGTCATGGAATACATTGTCTTGCATGGCATATCTTCCATCTTCATTCAGTGGACTGGGAAAACCACTGAGCCATGTATGTTGCAAACAATCCTTAGCAGTTACTCTGTTTCTAAAAAATCAAACAACAAAGCCTGTTGAAATGGAGCCAAGTATAGGTTAAGTAAAGAGTATTCAGCCATTAATTGGAGGTAATTTTGTTGTTTTGGCTAATAAACACTTGGGTGAAGATTCTGATGCAAGTAATGTTAATGTCATGTTATCCCTTTTTCTGCCTTAAATATTTTATTCACCAGCCTTTATTTTCTTACTGGGGATCTAATTGAAGCATTTTAGATATTAAATCCTTGCAGGCAGTTTGTTTTTCATCAAAAAGATCATCAGGAAAATCAACAACTCCAGTTGTCACATTCATTAGGGTTTCTTTTTTTGTTTCCCCAAGAAATGGTGAAACTCCTGTTAACATCACATAACAAACAACACCAAGCGACCTAGGAAACAAAAGGTACAGACAAAAAATCGGAGAACAACTGGCACAAAACATGATCCCAACCACGCGATAAATATTTACCAGATATCTGTAGATGTGCTTATTGGTTCAAAGTTCAAAACCTCTGGTGCTGAAATGTAAAGGAGGTACATTGGGTAAATTTGTTTACACATAAAAGATGTAATACCTTCTGCCTAATCCAATAAACTGACACATTACAGGATAATATTCAAACTCCTACACATTTTCTTTACATGTTACTGTACCTGGTCATACTAACAGTTGCCTTAAATCTCATTCCACCCACACTGCATATCACATAACAATATGATGAGTCACCTACCTACATAATCAGGAGTACCCACGATTTCACGAATTTCTAAATTTTCGGAAAGGTGTTTTGACAAACCAAAATCTACCAATTTAATATCACCATCTTTTTCGTCTGTCAAAAGTATGTTCTGTGGCTGAAATCGTATGATAGAAACATAAATATAAAATAATTTTTAATATACATAAGTTTTAATAAGCTTACTTTTAAGTCTAGGTGGACAATGTTTCTTTCATGTAAAAAGTTAACTGCTTCCAATATTTGCCTGAACAAATGGCGAACTTTTGTTTCAGAAAATGCATCTTTAAGTCCCACACAGTAGTCAAAAATCTCTCCGCCAGCTGCACTGAAATTGTAATTGTAAAGAATAGCCCTACGACATCATGAGTTTTGTAAATTTACATGCTTGACAGCCAATATGTCTCTTACTATTCAAGAATAAGAACAAATTCAGTTGAAGATTCATAGATTTGATACAAATCAATAAGATGCGGATGACTGGAACTAAGTTCAAGAACAGCTATTTCATGCAGTATGTCTTGTGTGCAATCACGACAGTGTCTTCTTTTGCGAATGCATTTGGCAGCAAATCTCTTCCCTGTAGCTTTTTCAACACACTTCTTTACAATTGCAAATTTGCCCCTAAAAAGAACTGTGTCAGTAAAATATCTTCAAAAAAATAATTGAAAGAAGTAGAAGTGCACCTATACCTTTGTCACACAATTTTTGTCTTCTACCAACTGAACATTGCCAAGCAAAAACTACTTGTTAAATACCCAATAAAGGAGATATTTAAGAATAACTTCGCCTTCAAACAAGTGTTTATACAAGATGGCAAAGGTAAATGTAAAGTCATAAAAAACATTCGACTACAAGTACATCAGGCGGTGGTTTGGCATTAGCAACAGTTATATTCCAGAACAGCAATAAGGCATTTGTAACATTTAACAACAGACAAACATGACTAGCCACACTTTCGATAATTATATAGATTGCTGCAGTTAGCAGAGTAGCCTTGACTGCATGTGATGAAACATGGTTTGTTTCCGATAAAAGGAAGTAACCAGCATAGGGGCTCTAGTTTAAAGCTTTGTCACATGTGCTGGCTGTCAATAAACATGCTTGTGCCATCACAATATACTGTATGGGGTTGTAATACATCTGTTATACTGGTCACATTTTTGTGAATGTCAGTGGCTACAATGGACATAATATACATCACTATTTGATTTAATAATTTGTACTTGTCAGCAAAACTAAACCTGATAGGCACTGCGTGCAAATAGTTGCACTGTAATTTACAGGTTTGTGTGACTTGCGTTCTTACAATCTTGTAATTAAATACTTTTTTCTGTAGTGAACTTTGTTACTCAATACATTAGCTTTCTTAAATGAGAATTATGTAATATGATAAAGGTTTAATTGTTGTGGAATACGCAAAAGTCATATAAAGGTTATGAATCCAAACTAAATGTATGCATACAATTGTTATGTTGTGTTTGGTCAAAGCTCGAGGGTTCTCTGGTGCGATGTAAAAAAAGCAGTAGGTTATTACCAGCCATGAAAACAATTAAGAGCGGCAACCTTTTGGGCGAAATGTTCCAGTTTACAAATTATGCCAAAATGTTAATGACCTTGTGTGTGCCATTTTGATGACATCACCGCATCATATTCCTGTGCTTAGTCAGCTCATTGTTACAATCTGTAAGACTGGTATGTGCTCTCTGTGGCTCATTACTGCATTTATACTGCACTTAACAATAAAAAACAAGCCGCTCAACTTGGCTCAAAAAAATACAGCGGAATATAAATTCATAAAGTACAAGGTGTGCTATGTACTCATCTCCATGGCTTGCACATGTGCCGTGGTTGATGAATTCTGATTTTTACACAAAAGCCATAGTATGTGTAATAAGCCATAAAATAGGTGCCATTTAAACATACATTTACCACATGAAAGAGTCAGATAAGCCAAAGGATGTTTAAAGCCAGTATACTTTTCTCACCTTCCAATAGTGTCTTCCACCAAGAAGAAGTTTTGCCATGGCACCTTAAACACTTCACCTCTAATTTCATCCACACTTCCAAGACGGTCAGGAGATAACAGTGCTTTGTTCATTATAAATAATACAAAAAACTACCCACATTTCATAACACAGATTTTTGGCCAAATTAAACTAATTCTTACATATATTTGCTGATGTTATCAAAGTGAAATCTAGGAATAGATAATATAAGACAGCTTTAAGTTTCATCTGTAACTAAGTATGTTAAGTACCAAAGGTAACACCACTCTAAAATTTACAGGGTACATAATCTTTGGCAGGGTCAAGCGATGTGGTAAAGGTATTGTATCAAGTTTGTGTGGCAAATGTTACAAAAATTATGTACACAGACAACTTAATTTTGTTACCCCTTGATACTTTCTACTATTGAAACCAAAAATAGATCTTTTAACAAAAAACAATCTTTCATTGCTTACCAACTGTGTTTCTTACGCTTGGCAGTCATAAATTGGCATTTTCAAAAAAGTTGTCTGCTGATAACAAGTAGTGAATGGTAGGGTATTCAAAATAGAATATTGAATCCTAACAAAATAAATTTACCATTTATATCAGTTAATTGGAACCGAAGGCACAACAAGTATCCTCATGAAGTTGAATTTTCTGCAGCATTAGCAAAAATTCAGGTGCATCGTGGAATGTACAACTTGTTTATTTGATGTATGTGGTGGCGCCAGGACAGAAGAGTAGTAGTTTCACCCACCCTTTACTTGCAAACGTTTTTTAAACTATCGCATAAAAATAACAACAGCAGAACGTCTGACATTGTTTGGACATTGAAAGGAAAACTAGCCATGGTTACATCTAATACAAGTCATGGCGTACTTTTTAAAGTTAATTAAACAGTCCTTTACTGTTGTTTTGTTACTTGCAAGTTTGTCATTCTGCCAAAATAATATAAGACTTGGATTCGATATTCTGAATTAAAAACAACTTTTATAGAATAGTCAGCTATTCTTCTTTGAACATCCCTAGTGAATGGTAATGCTCCTCATACACCAGATTTTTTTTTCAAAAGGGAGCTTCATTCGATTGTTGGCTTTTTGTATACTTTTCAATAAACTTCATGGTAAAACTAAGATTTCGCCACCACCTCTTATCTGTAAGTAATTTCAAGGAGCTGTACAGCAAAGGTATCCCCCCAAATAACAAATCACATTTCCTAGAACATAATGCGAGTAAATGTAACTATTTTAGTGGAATGGGGTATGCAGGCAAATTTTAGTTTTTCGAAATTATCTTTTCCTTCAACCATATACAGATGTTTGCCAAACAACTTTAGAAATAATGCAATGATTAGCGTTACCAACCCTATTAAGTAACATTAAGGATGTAAAAACATAAATTAATTCAACAGAGCTTTTGTTCCTTTCATCTTGCCATTTCATTAAACTATAATGATATTAAAATAAAAACTCAATCACAACAAGTCTTAGTTTAGTTGATAGACAGATGTGTTACCTTTCAAACAAACAGCCATTGGCACCTTCTTACTTTCTATATATTTTTACATGGTGTTTCTCATTTTTAGTAACATGGCTTATGACCAAACACGTCATTTCAAATCTTAGTAAGGTCATGAACAAATAAAGCCAAAAGGACAGTCATTCGAAACAACCAACCCTAGCAATGATACACAATAAAGTCTATCACTTCAAACAGATCGAAAGTATTCTTAAACGTTAAGCATGCCTCACAGTTTGAAAAAAATTAGGACAAAAAAATGAATTCAACTACTCAACAAAAAAAGCAAACAAAACAAAATAAGTATGGAAACACAAGACACAGACTTCAAAATTACCACAATTAAAAACACAACTGCTAGATAGTTTGTACCAAGTGAATACATTGTAATGTAAACGTTTCAATTCAACAGGTCCCTGTTGTTACCATCAGTCGGTGGGGAGTGGGGACTGATATGATGACTTCAGCGACGTTATTAAAACGTTAGTAATCCAATGTATTCAATCTATATAGGCTCTCTGACAGATATGCTTTCAACTAAAAAAATATTGACAGAGAAAAACTTAATTTACTAACATTTTATGAAAAAAGGTTTAAGTACAGGTTGAAAGTATGCTAAGTGCCCAATGGCACAGCAGTCACTACACGCTTTTCATACCACGTTGGTGGTCACCTTGAATTTTTCATCTTTTTTAACCGACGCGTATACCAAATTGCACCACTGCAGTAATGTCTTGTAAGAAATTCTTATTTCGGTTTTATTTTGTGAATTTCGACTTAATGCTGGCTCTACGCTTCAGCGCACATGTAAAATGTGGCGAAAAAGGCAAAGAAACGAAAGACAGAGGGTGTGACTTCGACCTGCAGACAGGTCAAATTAGGAAAACTTATGACGGATTTTACACATTCAAATCTGCCACATTATCTCTTTTGTTTGTTTGTTTTTAGATCCAGTTTTCAAAAAGTGAACCCGACTCTTATATCACACCGAAATACAACAAACCGAATCAAAATATCATCTTTATTTCATTTTTCGATGTTTAAGTTGGTGAGTTTAATTTTTGTCAGCCCATCGGATTCCACTGGGTTAACGCAATGCCGCTAAAGTTTCTTGGTCAAGGAACACAAGCAATTGAGACAGGATTAAACCCACAACATTGTGGACGCAATGTAGTCACAATTTTTTATAGGCTCAAGTATATTTGTCAGTAAAATGTACAAAAATATTAAACCAATTGTTTCTGTAAAGGCCCATAAAAACGTCTATACCAAGACTATGATTAATGCCAACACTGTGGGTAAAAGGTGGTAAATGTTGCGAAGTAAATAATCATTCAACTGTGAACGGAGGTATTGTAAAATATCGCGCTAAAGCATCTCATTTTTCGACAGCGTTTTACGTAACGTTATGCACACAATACTTTTGCTACAATCATCATTATCCTATCTTTGTTTAGTCTTGGGGCATGTTTTCAATGACGTTCTATGAAATAAATTGGATTTAAAAATGCAGGGGGTCACGGGTTACACATAAAGCACCCTATTAAATGTACCATCTTATTGCCTTTTTTAAGTAGCGCCCAGAGATAGAGCGTTTTGGACTTTGGGCAGTGAAAATGTTCCCACATTACCTTTGAATTAAACAAAATATCGCGTTGAAGAACTGTTCTTTAAACATAACAAAAAAATAAGGCACGGCACGTATTGAGTTGTGCGCTCGTTACAAATGAGCGTACCGTACCACTGAGTTTTGCTGTGTACTGTAACAACGTACCGCACTGCCAGCTTCAACAACATGACATACAACTTCTTAAAATTAAAATATCATCATAACGTAAGTACCAGGTATTGCCTTCCAACTTATCTGTACAAACAACATGCGCACATTGTGTATGTTTTACGTGGTTCACTTTTTCACGCCCATCGTGCCAAAAAAATCTGTTCCGTCTTCAGTGAAAGCTTAATAACAATCGTTTTGCTCTGTGTCTGCCAAATGAATTGGAAGGATGCAAAATAGCTATGAGCAGGTGCATTTTGGATTTTAGATGGTAAAATGACAGAGTGCGGGTTGAGGACATGGACAAATTAAATACTCTAGACTGCAGGAAAAATTAAATTTTTGGCAAGAAACTTTCGCTACAATTAACATTTCACTTCAAAGCTTCTGCCTGTCAATAAGGGAGCAGACACTTGTTTGCTTTTTATTTAATAAACACCGGGACAAAAGTTCCATGCATAGAATAAGTAGTAATTATTCCAGTTTCAAAATGCTATTAACAACCTAATTAAAAACCTTTTTTAAGTAAGTTACAACCATATCTGTTTTAGTCCTGTCTGAAATCTATGACAACTGTATCAGTGCATCACTAGTAATGAATGTTGCATAGATTTCCAAATCCACAATGAAAACAGAAAGTATGTAATTATGAAATCTAGTTGCCTGTGTGAGTGAGTTGGCAAATAACAAAGAAACCAGAAGAACACCTCTCAGAGGTTCATGCTTTCATACATATTTGTAAATTATTCGTTGCAGCCTGCTGCTAAAAATCAAGGTTATCAAATGCAAAGGGTTTGTGTGAATGTTTCCAATAAAAAAAACAGGCTAATATTTGTGCCAAGAAAGCACATTAGGTGTCAAAGCAAGACTAAATAAAACGCAATCCAACATTAAGTAACACTAGTTGGCAGGAAAAAAGAAACAATTGTTGCCAATGTGTGCTTCAGCTCAATACTGTTACAATACAATGAACAGATACAGTTAACCCACATACCAGTAGCAAACATTTTTGCACACAAACAGGCATGCATCTGTAAAATTTATACCCAGGGTTACATATTTTATCTAATAAAATGGAAATTGGGTAACAATGAAAAAAAATGATTAGGCACTTTTGGTATTTATAAATTTGACTACAAAAGAAATTCTATTTGCTATTTGTGCATGCACTATGCACACAACAATACAAAATCCAATTTGCTGCCAGCAGTTGTACACACTAACACCAAAAGCATGCTCAACATGCTGCCTTTTAACATGTTACTAACCAGCCTAAACATGAATAATTATGTTCATCTGGATAGAACAGGTGAGCTACAATAATTAACACATAATCATTGCACATGGGTAACTAGTTCAGTTAAGCATGACATGTTTTGTCTGTTTGTACCTAAAGTGTAAAAAATTGATTATGCAACATATGCGTTTTACACCAACTGCAACTACAAACTACCAAAGCAGGAACTTAGGTTGAAGGTAACGTGAAAAATAGGTCAACTACATTTCACTGCAGAAAAGCACAACATGTACCTATGACAAAAAAAATTAAAATATGGTTACTATACAGCCAAAACATACTTTTGTTAGGATAAGTGTTAATGGAATTCATAGAATATTGCTATCATAAGCATGTTTTTATTTCTTTGTTTCATCTTTTGTATCAGGACTCCACTGCCAATTTTTCCTGTCAGTTTCATTAGAAGGCCATATCTGCCAAGGTTGCCATGTGTTCGATTCCAAAGTTGAACACCTACTCTGTACATTGCACAAAAACACAAAAAGTCTTTACCTCATAAACATTGAATTTTCATTTTTATAAGTTTGGCAAAAAACTCACCCCACTGTCAGCAGTTCCACTTCCAGTCTGGGATCTGCTAATCAGAAATATAAAAGTTAGGCCAAAGTTTTAAAAATTTAAAGTGACATTCCACTCACTTTGGCATTACATGTTGAACCAAGTCGGGTGTCGAAAATATATTGAAGGAGCTATCATCTGGTTTTGTTTTATCATCAACTGGAGACCAAATTCTAGGACAAAAATTTGTTTTTTTAAATAAGGGTATTATATTTGCTGCAGTGAACCCAGCCTTCGAGGATATTTTAGTGGTCCAGATGTCTTAAACATGTCAGTTACAAATTATTTGATGTCTTGGCAACATAAAAAAATTAATAGAACAATTAAAAATACCTGTGTGGACTGGTGGAACCATTTGCATCTTTCAAGTCATCTGATTTTCTTTGAAGGGCATTCTTAATGTCAGCCACATATTGCGCATAATCCGACTCATCTGTTAAAAAATGATAGTTTGCCAACAAAGCACTTTCAAGACAGCTTATTGCTTTCACATTACAAGCGTTTTAACTATTTCTGGAAGACTGGAATTTTATTATTTACAACTTCAGATACTCATCCAGCATGTGTGAAAATTTGAAAAACTTTTTCTTGACCAAGCCATGGAAACAACTAGAGTTAAACAGACAAAAAGAAAAGGAAAAACATTAGAATAAAAACAACATGTGTCCCTGTTTATGAAAATCAAAAAAAAGTAGTCTGATAAAAATGGTGACAATATTATTTTTTCAGCTCCTAACCTATTGGAAAATTGTAGTCAGTGATAGGCTGGCCCTTTAAATTTGGCCATGTGTTGCTTCCCTTAGTTTCGTCTGAGGTTGCCCATCTTCGCCTGGCAGTTACAGGGCTTCCGATTGGCCCTGAAATCACACATCATAATATTTGTAAAAATTGTGAATAACCACATTGGTATCAACACAGTCATACCAAGGTCATCCATTTTAGGGATCATAACATCACCACCATCATGTAGTTCCTGAGATCCCTTCAAAATTCCCTGGGATTGTGAAAATGAGCTTGCCATTGAGAGATTTGCTAAATGGTCTACATATCTACTTCGACCATGGTTCACATCTTGAGAATAATGCATTTCATGTATCTGATCTTGTCCAACATCGGCCATAATCATTTTGGAGTTTAATGAACCATTTCTGTCAATAGAGTGTGACAAGGCAGGGCTCTGAGAAGGCACTTTCTCAGCGTCAATGAACTGTCTTTCAATGCTTGGTTGAAATATGTGATTTGGTGAAAAAACATTAGATCCATGGACGGAAGACACATGGCCTTCACTCATGTTACATTCTGGGGTTGTGCCTGCCTTCATGACCAGATTTGGGTGGATCAATTGCTGTTGTTTGAGTTGCTGTTGCTGCTGAAGTTTTAGGCCTTGTAGGGCTGCCAAGTCATTAGCAGATTGTGATTTTAGCAAAGTCTGGGCAAGATTGTCTGATGCTGTAGAAATTATTCCAGAGTGAGGGTTTCGTACAAATGTCACTGGAGAAGGTGATCGTGTTAGCTGACACTGTCTTAAATTCTGCAGGTGGGGCTGAATATACATGGAGCGTTGCAGAACATTAGCATCTGTCGGAAGGCACTGGGAAACGACAGCTTGATAGGCCTGCTGCTGAAAATTTGCCAACCCAGGTTGCAAAAAAATTGCATTGTTAGGATTTGGGTTTTGTTGTAGATAACTATTTCCGGTAAGTGCAGCAGCATTTCCCAATTGTGGACTTCGCACAAGAATAACAGGTTTTGGTACATGCATTCTAGAGTTTTTGTCAAATGCAGAGAAAGAAGCAGACTTAGGTCCAGAGTGCCTTTGGTTATAACTTCTTCTGGAATTTGGTGAATTATTTGACTGCGATGTTGAAGGAAGTGAGTTAGACTTTGAGTTTTGAGAAGCACTGCGTGTCACTTTAACTTGTGAATGTGCTTGCTTACTGCCAGAAGTTACTGATTTAGGTTCATCAACTTGGTCAGCATGTTTTTCCTTAAGAAATTTGCATGTTAGCATCTTGCATTTCATATTTTAAGTGTAAAAACTCACCTGTTTTTTAAAAGGCAATGCATCAAGGTTTGCAGTGTCAGAAGTTTGTTTTACCTCTCCAGGTGGCACTTCCGCTGATGCAGTGTTCTGCAACATAAACTTGTGAAGAAATCTTATATTCGGTAAAACAAAACAGAGTTCCATAACAGAGCAAAAAATTTTACTCATTTTCAGCATTTTATTCTGGTACCTATATTTTCACTTGTTCTGCTGTAAGTAAATAGCCAAGTTTAGGAATAAGCAGAAAATTATCCAAGTTTGGAAAAACTAGAAAGGTGGCGTTCTCCATATTTTCATTCCACATACAATACCACCTCAAACTGATATTCTCCACATATAACATTTTTTTTATTACATTGGATATATTTTCAATGCCCACATTACATTGGGTCCCCAAATCCCTTGGCATTTTATAACATGATTGTTTCTGCTAGCATAAACATATGGGTCCCCACACGGTTTACTTTGGCCGAGCCGCAGTAAACCACAAACTTTAAATGACCCTTTTCAACGCAGTTTCAGCAACACAACAACATTGCACTTTATGGCCAACCAAATATAAGTTTACATGCTACTGTACAAGAGCCTGCAACTATAAATGAGAGCAAAGTAATGAATTATCATTTACAGCGGTATTTAGCAAACGCATCTCAATTAACACTACACAATCACATAAAGCAGTGGTGTAGTATCAACAGTTGGGATTCGTCTGTCATAAAAATGATAATATCTTTGTACACTTTGGGAGGTGCTGCATGTACGATTGAATAAATAAATTGCTGTGCTGCACTGATTCTAAATCGCAAAACAGCAAACATATTGAGGTCATCACCATTTAATTTTAATCAGCGCAACACCCGCCTTGTCGCACCTAATAAATGCCCGTTTATGTGTGCCGTAGCAGCCTATTAGCAACCGCTGAGCATTGCATCGCTTGTGTGGTAAACTCGTCAATTACTCCCTCGCGTCAGGTCGTTTTGCATTTGGGGCAAAACAGTCAGCATTTAAACACGTATTTGCAGCTGTAAGGATAAATACTTGACCAATCAGGCTAAAATTTTAAACAAATCAATGAAAAGCACCCACATATGAACATTTTAAATTTCAATACATTTGAATTAGTATGTCTGAAGCAAAGGGCAAGTAAACAAAAAACTGGATATTTGGGGTTAAAACGGTAAAAAATGGGTGAATCCAAACTAAAGCCACAAAATACTTTAAACTAGAAGGGTGGCGTTCACCGATTGCCATTCCACATACACTATTACCCTATTTAAAAATGCATATATATTCACCATATCATTTGAAATTGGGTCCCATAGTTACTTAAGCTTTTGGGGGGGGGGGGGGGGGGGGGGGGAGAAACGC